>SJYG01000320.1:228171-267052 GCA_006410535.1 Litocranius walleri
TCTACTGGAGGTACTCAGATTTTTTCTCTCTAGGATCGATGATATTTCACTCAGTCCTGTCCGACCTTTGTGACCCTGTGGACTATGGACTGCCAGGCTCCTCTGTCCATGGGACTTTCTAGGCAAGAACACTGGAGTGGGTTGCCATGTCCTCCTCCAGGGGATCTCCCCAACCAGGAATCAAACCAGAGTCTCCTGCATTGCAGGAGGGTTCTTTACCAGCTGAGCTACCAGGGAATCCCTAATATTTCTCCACTCTTAAAAGAAATCACATCAAAAGTAACTTATTTGTAGGACCCAAGCTTCCCCTTAGAAGTTATGAGTCATTCATTTTCGTGCCAATTTTCTGGCCCTGTCTATACGTTGCCCTTACAACCACACACGCAGCAGCAGCTGACAAAACAGGATCTGCAAAGTGTGAAGAATCCCAAAATAATAAGAGCGACACCACCCCAAACACCTTGCTCCCACTGAAACATCTGAGACACAGCCACGAAAAAATCTGCCTCTAAAGTTAGAATATGTTGTCGAGAAAGGTGTTCTTTCACAGGGATGAGAAAAAAAAAAAAAGGCAACAGATAAATCTCAGAACCTGGGAGCAGACAAAATGGAACTGTAGCCACATCAGAAATGCTGTGATTTTATGTGAAAGTTTTTAAGTGGCTTTTAAAAGGAGAAAGCCAGACCTTAGATGTGCGTGAAGCATCTAGACACAGGGCCACGTGTCGCAGACAGGCAGATGCCGAGCCGCAGCCGTCCAGCGAGAGCGGCGGCCGCCTCCGCGAGGGCGGGGGCAGGCGCTGACGCGGCTGGAGCCTGCAAGCCTAGAGCCGGGCGCCCAGGGGTGAGGCAGCGGATTCACACACAGCACGGGCCGAAACCGGGTTCATGGGGAGTTGCGGAGAGCCAGGGAACGACCCCTCAAACATCTGCATACGCGCACGTGTGCTAAGCCCCTCAGGCGTGTCCGGCTCGCGGCGACCCCACGGACTGGCCCACCAGGCTCCTCTGTCCACGGGATTCTCCAGGCGAGAACGCTGGAGTGGGCTGCCATGCCCTCCTCCGGGGGATCGTCCTGATCTAGGGGCTAGGCCGGCATCGCTTACGTCTCCTGCACTGGCAGGCGGGCTCTTTACCACTGGCACCACCCGGAAAGCCCAGGAAAACCAGTAAACGTCCTCTCAAAGATCTATATAGAGGAATGGAAATGTGCGAGAAGTGGAGGTTAGATAGTGAGTACCCACTAGCTGTGAGCATCCAGTTGGGCAGCTCTTTAGCAGCAGATAGTGGTCTCCGGTAAGCCCAAAGGTGACCAGCCGGGAAGAAGGGAGGCGACTCCGCCTGCTCTGCAATGGCTTTCTTTTTAAGTGCAGTTCATTCGGGCTTCCCAGGTAGTTCAGTGGCAGAGAACTCGCCTGCCAATGAATGTAGTTCATTCGGGCTTCCCAGGTAGTTCAGTGGCAGAGAACCTGCCTGCCAATGCAGGAAACTTAAGAGACAAGTGTTCGATCTCTGGGTTGGGAAGATCCCCTGGAAGAGGGCATGGCAACCCACTCCAGTACTCTTGCCTGGAGTATCCCATGGACGGAGGAACCTGGTGGGCTGCAGCCCATGGGGGTCGCAAAGAGCAGCACACAGCTGGTCCCCCGAGCACAGCCCACACACAGGCCACTCATGGCACTGCGTCAGCTTCAGGCGTGCGGCAGGGTGATACACATGGGTATATATTCCTTTCAGATTCCTTTATCCTAGAGGTTTTGCAAAAATGTTGCGTATAGTTCCCTGTGCTATATAGTAGGTCCCTGTTGGTTATCTATAGGTATCACCCACAAATTGGTACTTGTCACCTACAAGGATCAAATTGTGAGCCACTGTAGCTGCTGACCTTCAACACACCTGGAAGTAGTGCAGGGCAGAGATCAGGAATGAGGCACTCACTCTGTGCTCTGGGGAAAACTGGAAGAACAGGTCTTCAGATAGACATTTTCAGGTGATAATTCCATGAGCCCCATTCTTGTATCTCCTCAATCTAGAAAAGCACTGAAATACTCGATGGTGGCAACTGCCCCTTGTGACTGGCAGAAACCTTCTGCAAAGATATGGGTTTGACTGCACATACTCCCCGCCCCCTTCACCAAAATCACAGGTACACTGACCTTCCCTGTACCTCTATGGAGCGGTTTCTCAGAGCTATCTGAAATGCCATCTCCTGGGCTAGAGTCCTCACAAGTTGCCTCAAATAAAACTTAACTCACAACATATATTAATCACAAACTCCTAATTTGCAGCAGCTTTTTACCCAGGCCATTATTAACATGCAACCGTCAAATTCTGAAAATATTCTGTAGACAAAGCAGCCTTTACAGCATCACCACCATGCCAGTTTTGGGAAGAGCTTTGGGGATGTTGTCAGGGACATTCCCACCAGATATCCCTCCCTCCCACCCACCAACGTCTTAAATTTCTTCAATACTTTCATGCTCACGTCAAGTCTTACCCACCACAAAATAAAATTAAAATCCTTCTCCAAAATTTTGTTCCCTTAATTCCTACTTTTTCTTTGAGAGTTAAACTTTCCATCAGTTATATAAACCCAGCTTCCTTTTAACACTAATAGTCTTCCTGATTCCAATCGAGAGCACTCAGGCAGCTCCAAATCATGGTCTTTCCTTGGGTTTCTCTCCCCTTTGACCGTGGTTATCTAGTACCTCGAAAGTCGTTACACCCTATGCACTCTCCCCCCAGGATAACTTCTGATTCTAACTGCTCCCATCAGGAAACCCCTCTTCCATCCTTTCCCATCGTCCTCAGGGAAACAGCCCGACCTATTCCGCTCCATTATTCACACATGGCTGCCAAATAATTTTCCCCAGCATTTTCCACTTCATCCCTGTAACCAAAAGTCACAGAGGTGATTTCTCTGGTTGAAACTGGCAAACGGAATACGTGTGTTTATCTCCACCACTTCCTGAAACCTCATGAAAATGACAGTACAGACATTTGAAAAAAATGTAACCAGCAAGGACAATAAAAGCTAGGAGGAAAAAAAGAGGAGAGGAGAAATGTCTGTGGGAAGGGGGAGGGGTGACCCCCACTGGGCAGCGGAAGAAGGAACAGCATCTGAACCGACAGAGTACCGGATATAACAGAAGTTCCTAAGGGTTGTTGGAGACAGAGACCAAAGCCCCAGAGAGTCTGCATCAAATCAACCACCTGGAAGAAAAAGCACAGACGGGTGAATGAATTGAAAAGAAGACTAAGAAGACTGCCTTAGTCTATTTCGCCAGTTATAATTAAATACCATAGAGTGGATGGTTTAAACAGATATTTATCACGATTTCTGGACACTGGGAAGTCCAAGAACAGCAGGTGTCTGGTGAGGGCCCACAAGTGACAAGGTGAAGAGATAAGCAGTCAAAATTAGATGAGCTGAGACCCACTACAGGAACCTCACCAAGCACGTATCCTCAGCAGTTTTAACACATACTTTAGCCCGTTGGAGCAGAACAGAATACTATCACCTACACTAACACTGGGAATTCCCTGGTGGCCCAGTGGGTAAAGAATGAGCCTGCGGTGCAGGAGACCTGGACTCAGTCCCTGGGTCAGGAAGACCCCCTGGACAAGGAAATGGCAGCCCACCGCAGCACTGTTGCCTGGAGAACCCCATGGACAGAGAAGCCTGGTGGGCTACCGTCCATAGCGTGGCGAGAGTCAGGAACCACGACCGCCACCACTGCACTGACGCTTTGGTACAAAGGTGAAGAAACGCATGCCTCTTTCTAGACGTGCCTTGCTCAAAGCCCACTGTCTAATCATTGACAGAACATGGGTCTCAGCTCCAAACCCAGGGCTCTGAAACAACTGTGGAGCTATCAACTTCAAGACTGTACCATGAGGGCATATATCCAAAGGAGAATGCCATCCTGGCATTGAGCCGCAGAGTGGAGGATGAGATGAATGAGTGCTCTTCCTGGAGCAGCTGGAGGAGATGCTCTTTTAAAGGACTGACTTCAGGCCTAGAGTTTAGAATAGCATTTCACTCACTTACTTTAGCAAGAAAGGCTATCAGGACTTTGGTGCGGTTTAATATGTGGGAAGAAATCATTTGCTTTATCTCCTGAGCTAAAATAGCTCCCAGCATCAATGCTTGTCAACCCCCTACCAAAACTGCCACTGTGTTCCCATCAACTTCCAGATCCTTCTAGTTCTCAGGTGAAGCAAATTTCCCTCCTTAAAATTACTGACCTATGAGTCATTCTCTTATGAACTGGCTAGTATGAATCTGCTGGGCAGAGACTCATTGTATCTTCGTGAATTCAGGGAACCAAATGAATGCCTTGTTCTGTAAACCTGAGTAACAGACAGCTGAACCAAATAGCAGCTGCAAATATGCCCTGAAATAAAGAAAATTCTCCTGTGCTAACCTTTTCGCAAGACTGCTGCACCAGCCTGTGCTTTTGGATCAGGACCGGTCTCCTCCCTCACCATTTCCCAAGAAACCTCCTTTGAAAGGCCAGACCCAGTCACTTCCTGCGCAAATCTTGCTTATGCTACTGTTTCCATAATTTTGCTAAAGTTATTCTACAATTCTTTCAAGGCTAACCTCAAATTCCTTTTGTTCAAGTAGCAGAGTCTGCTAATTTATAGAGCCTTATTTATAGAGCCTCCTTCCAGAGTTGGAGGCCTGGGGTCTAAATCCCAGCTCTTCCACTAACCGATTTGGACAAGTCACTTCCACTCTCTGAGCTCAGTTTCCTCATCTATAAAATGGGAACAACTCATTGGAGGTGGTATAGATAAATGAGATAATGAATTTGAAAGTCCTCAGCAAGACACATCACCAATAAATATTTTTCCTACAGCTGGAAGCACCATGTGTCAAACTAGAGTGATAAAAATCCCATAGAAATTGGAACTGGGAGACTAGGTTCCAGAACAGGTACTGTTTATTCACACTAAGTAAAGAATCCAAGGAAAGCAATTCAGCTTTTCTGACCTCCATTTGAATCATCTAAAAAATCCACTTAACAGATACTTTTTGTGAGCCTTCTAGGAGCCAGGACGTGTCCTAGAGTCTTGGGAGATGTTAACAAACAAAACAGGAAGCCGGTCACTGTCCTTGTGTTAGGGGATAAGGACGCTGATACAATGATTGATTGACTGAAACTGCCCACCCTGGCCAGGCACCACAGTGACCATTTGTAGGAGTTGTTTTATGACAGGAGATCCTCATAAGAAATATGGAACTAATAAGCCGCCACCAACCGGATGACTTCGGGAAAGGTCGAAAGGAGACACCACGTGTCCGTCCACGTCCCAGAATCCCTCTCGGCAGCATCTGTCTTGTCTGCGTGTGCCACCAGGAAAGACTCTGAATTAAATGACTGGCCAAAGACTACCTGGAAACTAATCCCTTCACCATAAAACCCGAGACTGCGAGCCACGCGGCAGAGCAGTTCTGCATTTCCTAACCGTTCTGCTCTCCACCCGGGCGCCCTTTCCCAATAAAGTCTCTTGCTTTGTCAGCACATGTGTCTCCTTGGACAATGCATTTCCGAGTGTTAGACAAGAGCCCAGTTTCAGGCCCTGGAAGGGCCCCCTTCCTGCAACACTTGTAGGATGGAAATGACTATAAGACCTACCTCACAGCATTAATGTGGAGCTTGAGAGAGATGCTGAAGGGGAAGTGCTTTTAAATACGGCTGTGTCCCACTGATGCTGTTGTTGCTTACCCTCACAGAATCATGAGTTGGGGCGGCGAGTACATAAGCTTTCATCAAGCAATCTTATTCTAGTAATGAGGAAACAGTGAAATTCATAATCACATAGCCACAGAGTTGATGCAAAAAATCCAACCTCCCACAATAGTTCTCTTTCCCCAGCATTATCCCCAGTGCCTCAGCGCACTGGGATATCAATTGTGGATGCTGGGCAGATGAAGATGATAAATGGAAGGGTTTGTGGGGATTCAAAGCTAATAAAACCAACTAAAAACAGGGGCGAGCCTATTTTCACAGCAATATTCACAGTGGGGATTTTCAGAAGAGTTCGGGAAAGGTCGAAAGGAGACACCACGTGTCCGACCACCTCCCAGAATCCTCTCTGGCGTCCATCTTGGCTGAGCAATGCATGGGCCACCAGGAAGGACTCTCCGTCAGAGTGATTGGCTGAAGACAACCTGGAAACTAATCTCATCACCATAAAACCTGAGACTGCCAGCCTTGTGGCAGAGCGGTCCTCCCGGGCTCCCTCACCCCTCTGCTCTCACCTGGTGCCCTCCCCAATAAAATCTTTTGCTTTGGCAGCACGTGTGTCTCCTTGGACATTCATTTCTGAATGTTAGACAAGAGCCCAGTTTTGGGCCCTGGAAGGGGGTTCCTTCCTGCAACAATTGCATAGCAGTGTGGTTGTAGTTAATCCCAGGAACTGTAAGCTTTAAATGGTTAAGATGATAGAGTTTGTGTTCATTTTGCCACAATAAAAAAAGGAACTATTGCTCTGTTGTTTTATAATCACCATGCTCCAACAATTTCCAACAACGTCAGGAAAATACTGCATCCCCCCAAAAATCTTTCCTTTAAATTCTAAAAATTTGCTACAGTTGCTGCTGAGATTCAAGTGCATAGATAAACATACACAGAGACAGATAGGCATATACATAAATTATGTAATTATATGTATATATAACCTACAAATATACACACGTGTCTGCAGGTCAAGTTGCTTCAGTCCTGACTCTTTTGCAACCCCACTGACTGCAGCCCGCCAGACTCCTCTGCCCATGGGATTCTTCAAGCAACAATATTGGAGTGGGTTGCCACGCCCTCTTCCAGGGGATCCTCCCGACCCGGGGGTGAAACCCAGATCTCCTCATCTCTTTCTCTGGCAGGTGCATTTGCCACTACTGCCGCCTGGGAAGATGATAAATACACTCACGTGTATGCTTCCAGTTAGGACATTTTTATTATTATATTTGGGAAATAGATGGGAAACAGTGGAAACAGTGGCAGACTTTATTTTGGGGGGCTCCAAAATCACTGCAGATGGTAATTGCAGCCATGAAATTAAAAGATGCTTACTCCTTGGAAGGAAAGTTATGACCAACCTAGAGAGCATATTCTAAAGCAGAGACATTACTTTACCAACAAAGGTCTGTCTGGTCAAGGCTATGGTTTTTCCTGTAGTCATGTATGGATGTGAGAATTGGGCTGTGAAGAAAGCTGAGCACTGAACAATTGATGCTTTTGAACTGTGGTGTTGGAGAAGACTCTTGAGAGTCCCTTGGATGGCAAGCAGATCCAACAAGTCCATTCTGAAAGAGATCAGTCCTGGGTGTTCTTGGGAAGGAATGATGCTAAAGCTGAAACTCCAGTACTTTGGCCACCTCGTGCGAAGAGTTGACTCATTGGAAAAGACTCTGATGCTGGGAGGGATTGGGGGCTGGAGGAGAAGGGGACGACAGAGGATGAGATGGCTGGATGGCATCACTGACTCGATGGACATGAGTTTGAGTGAACTCTGGGAGTTGGTGATGGACAGGGAGGCCTGGCCTGCTGCGTATCATAGGGTTGCAAAGAGTAGGACATGACTGAGCGACTGAACTTAACTGGATAAGTATTACATTCCACATGGAAGTTAATTTGGGGAATTTTGGTCACATAGCCTCCAACACGTGTGAATTCAGCTACCTGTGCTCATTTTACAAGTTTGTTAGGAATCATCCAAACATAACTCAGGCACAGCTCATGTCTTCCAGCCCTGTGGTACTGAGATTTCTAAGTGAGATTTGAAATTAACAGCAACAGCATAATGCTTGTGAAAGCAAAGAAGTGGCAGTTGAGTCAGTTCAGTCCTATCGTTCTATATGACCATTTGGAGTTTTCACTCATATTCAATGGAAGCATTAAAAAGATGGAACAGAATGTAAAGTGCAAGGTGTGACATTTGTGTTTGGCAAGTGCAAACTCGTTGCGTATGTGTGTTTGTCTGCTTTATTCCGTCATTATTACTGAAGATGGTGTTGAAGTATTAAGGGGAGCGCCGGGTCCAGCCCCCGCAGGATCCAGGGAAACCCGAAGGAGAAACGGCGTCGGCGATTGATTTAGGGAGAGAGAGAGAGACAGATAAGAATGTTGTAGATAAGAGATAGAGGAGAGAAGAAGAGAGGCTGATGTTCCTTGGTTTATACAGAAAATCAATAAAGTCTCAAGACAAGAGGCTTGCACCATCTATGTGAGGCCGCAGGTGCCTTCCCGGTCTCCCGAGGGAGTGAAGGCACAGGGGCCTTCCCGGTCAGGTCTTAGAAACCCAGGCAAATAAGTAGACACGGCGGATCTCTGTACTCCAGATGGGAACTAGCCTGAAAGAGAGAGTAAGAGGAGGAAAGTGATTGACATGAGGAGATCAAGCTGCTTTGACGAGCAAGATCCCTAGCTTTATTTTTAAACAGTACTTATATACCTTTTTGTACATAGAGGGAAGTGAAAGATGCAAGGTCATACAGAGTCAGCCCAACATTCCAGCAGTTTTGCCCTTATCAAAGCCATGATTTTTTCTGCATACCTTTCCCACAAATAATGTTGTGTTCAGTATCTTCTGGCCTTGGAGGCCTGTGAATATTGTATGACCCTCTTTTGATAAAGGCTGCTCAACCAAAAAACTTATTTTCCCTCAAAGTGTTTTTTCTTTATATTTCTAATCTAAGTCAGCCTCAGAAAGTGCCAAAAAGAGTTACGTTTTTCACAGAGCAAAGGTGCAGCGAGTTACAAGAAAGAGCCAATTTGCTCAAAAGTCTGATATGGTTAAATTCAAGGCTACACGTGTTTTTCTTGCATTCTCACTATGTTAACTAACACATTCCCAGGGGCACAGTCGATAAGAGATATGGGAACTTAGCAACAAGCATTGGCCCAATAATGAAATCCTACACTAGCACTAGTACTACTCTAATAACTTTTAACTCTTTCAAAGGCTCTGTGTTCTAGGCTTTGCGTGCTTTTCACAGTTGGGAGGCTGTAAATAATTGTATGCATAGCTGCAAGAGTTTGGATATATGTGCCAAGCAAGCTAGAATGCTAACAGAGGGGGTTTGATTTGAGATATTCCTCTCATGTCCAGGAGACTTATTAGCTATAGCCCTAAGTTGATTTTCTTCAGAGAAAGGTGGTCAGGGTTAGCCCCCTGTTAATGTCAGAGGAGTTGGTGAAAGTCATGAAACAGTAAAACAGACAGATGCTGGTTTTGGGGTAGAATGCTCGAGAAAGCCTAGGGAGCCCCTTGAGCTCTGAAGCCTTGCTTAACAGTTCTCTTCCACATGACCCTGTCATGGGTGGGATCTCCCGTGGCAGCTCCCGGCAGGGGAGGATGGAGTGGAAAAACAGTTGCATCCAGATATCAAACGCATTAAGCAAGGCCTTCGTAAATGCCCATAAATTCAATGAGTGAATGAACAATAAACTCAAGAATGCAGATAATATTGTCAAGAGCATATCATCTAATCCCCAATTAAAGTAAATAAATCAAGTACTTTTAGAGAAATGTATCTTTAATAAATTCAGAGATTCTATCAGATGACACCACCTCTGGAACTGTAGGAATAGACCTCATAGGCAGAAACACCACAGGGAAGTAGGGTGGGAAGAATTTTTCTTTTCCACAGTCGGGTAATATGTATTCTGAAGTGTCAGCCATGTTTATGAATTCTCCTTTATGTGTCTATACTAATGAACACACAGACACACTCTCTCTCTCTCTCTCTCTCTCTCTCTCTCTCTCTCTCCTGCCAAGGTTCCAGTCCCCTCCTGCTTACGGAATTGATGTTCAATAAATACCAATTCTATTTTCCAGCTTGAAGAGAACAATGAAGTTATCCTTTGCTATAAAAGTTTGGGTCCATCCTTCTGAAAGTATAGAGGAAAAATGTGGCTAGCGTGGAGAGATTAAACAGACTTCAAGTCTCCCGTTGCTCCTGCTCCTCATGCCTACATTCCAGGATAAACTCGAGTCAATTAAAACAATCTGTAAAGCTGGCTGGCTGTAAAGCTGGCTGGCTCCCATTTCATCTTCTGGAAGCACATGGTGTGCAAAGCAGACTTTAATTTCTTTGTCTTCTTTTTAGAGGCTACTGCAGAGGTGAAGTCACACTGTATACAGATCATAGATGGTTCATCTGTTCTCTTTCACGGTTTCTTTAAACAGTTATTTACCTGCAGGGATAAGATCCCTCAGGGTCAAAGCTAACACTTTGAGCCCCACGCAAAAATTCCTCTGCTGTAACTCTATTGAGAACCAAATCTCCTTCATTCACAAAACATTGTGAATACTTCCCTTAAACCTCTCCAGAGAGAAAGATGCAGCCACAAATCCCAGCCTTGCTGAGTCTGGTATTGATTTGAAGAACAATACATTAGGAAATGTTTGTTTTGGACCTGGGAGGGAATTTCTTCAATTGGTACCCTACTGTGTCCCAAACACTGAATTATAGAAGTTTTCTTCTTTGGCTCTGTTTTATTCTTCAAAAACACAAACAATGCTTTTTTTTTTTCTTTAATGTAAAATGAAATGTACTCACAGTTCCTGGGGTGCAATTTAAATATGTTTTCAGTATTTCCTCCAGAAATTCACATAGAGTGTAAAATGATTCACACAGCTTGAGTTTCTTTTTTTATTGACAGAGAATTAACTCTGCTGACTTGACACAGCAAAACTAAATTAAGCCAGAATTACATTAATTTTTTTTTAATAGCTGCTTCAGTTAAGATAGCCTTAGTGGAAATAGCCATTTTATGCTTTATTTAACTCTGTGGAGTTTCTCACTCATTTAAGTCTCAGTATCCAACTGCTTCATTTGGGGTTTTTTGGTTTGTTTACTTACTCATTTGGCAAAGAAGCAGTGTGGCTGGAAACTTTTATTTCCTTTTTATGAATTCAAACCTTTCAAAAAGTGAAGATCTTTTGGGCTGACTAGGCCAGCCTTTTAAAAAGAGAAAAGAGCCTCTAGTAGAAGGAGTTCTAGTAACTTCCACTTCTCCTTGAATGCAAAGAATTCTCATAAATATTTCATCGATAATAGAAGCAATTCAACTTTTCTGTCTCTTTTCCTTAATGGAATATTTCTGTCTGAATCCACCTTGGAATCTTACTCCATGACTGAACTTCAGAACTAATCAGCAAATTTTTCTCACCCACCATTCTTAGAGAACATTTCACAAAAAAAGCAAGAGATTCCCCCAGTTTCCCCTGGCTGCCTGTCAGATACTCATTGCCATAGCAATGCTGCCTAACAACAGCCATCACACAGCAGAGCCATGAAAGGGCTGTGGTGTATTGCTTATGTCTGTGGGTGGTTGGCTGAGGTTCTGTGGCCTTGTCTGGGCACATTTGCCTGTCTTATGGCTGGCGGTGGGCCGTCTGTCAGCTGCTGTAGGCGGTCCTCTGCCAGATGGGGTGGGGCAACTGAGCTCTGTTCCTCCCAGCCCTGTATATCTTTTTTTTTTTTTTTTATTGGAGTATAGTTGATTTACAATGTCGTGTTAGATTCAGGTATACAGCAAAGTGATTCAGCTATACATATGGTTCTTGTTCAGTCACTAAAGTTGTGTATGACTCTTTGTGACCCCATGGACTGCAATATGCCGGCCTTCCCTGTCCTTTACAATCTCCCTGAGCTTGCTCAAACTCATGTCCATTGAGTCAGTGATGTCATCTAACCAGTTCATCCTCTTCCGTCCCCTTCTTTTGCCTTCAGTCCTTCCCAGCATCAGGGTCTTTTCTAATGTGTCAGTTCTTCTCATCAGATGGCCAAAGTACTGGAGATTCAGCTTCAACATCAGTCCTTCCAATTAATATTCAGGATTGATCTCCTTGTGGATGGACTGGGGCAAGTGGTGGCTTTGTGGCACTGGAGCTGTCTATGCCCTGACCAGTAACGCTAAAGAAGCTGAAGCTGAAAGGTCCTAGGAAGACCTACAACACTTTTAGAACTAACACCCAAAAAAGATGTCCTTTTCGTTATAGGGGACTGGAATGCAAAAGTAGGAAGTCAAGAAACACCTGGAGTAACAGGAAAATTTGGCCTTGGAGTATGGAATGAAACAGGGCAAAGGCTAATAGAGTTTTGCCAAGAGAATGCACTGGTCATAGCAAATAACCTCTTCCAACAACACAAGAGAAGACTCTACACATAGACATCACCAGATGGTCAACACAAAAATCAGATTATATTCTTTGCAGCCAAAGATGGAGATGCTCTATACGGTCAGCAAAAACAAAATTGGGAGCTGACTGTGGCTCAGATCATGAGCTCCTTATTGCCAAATTCAGACTTAAATTGAAGAAAGAAGGGAAAACCACTAGACCATTCAGGTATGACCTAAATCAAATCCCTTACAATTATACAGTGAGAAATAGATTTAAGGGACTAGATCTGGTAGAGTACCTGATGAACTATGGATGGAGGTTTGTGACATTGTACAGGAAACAGGGATCAAGACCATCCCCATGGAAAAGAAATGCAAAAAAGCAAAATGGCTGTCTGAGGAGGCCTTACAAATAGCTCTGAAAAGAAGAGAAGTGAAAAGTAAAGGAGAAAAAGGAAGGTATACCCATTTGAATGCAACATTCCAAAGAACAGCAAGGAGAGATAAGAAAGTCTTCCTCAGTGATTAGTGCAAAGAAATAGAGGAAAGCAATAGATTGGGAAAGACTAGAGATCTCTTCAAGAAAATTAGAGATACCAAGGGAACATTTCATGCAAAGATGGGCTCGATAAAGGACAGAAATGATATGGACCTAACAGAAGCAGAAGATATTAAGAAGAGGTGGCAAGAATACACAGAAGAACTGTACAAAAAAGATCTTCACAACCTAGATAATCACAATGGTGTGATCACTCACACTCACCTAGAGCCAGACATCCTGGAATGTGAAGTCAAGTGGGCCTTAGAAAGCATCACTACGAATAAAGCTAGTGGAGGCGATGGAATTCCAGTGGAGATATTTCAAATCCTGAAGATGATGCTGTGAAAATGCTGCACTCAATATGCCAGCAAATTTGGAAAACTCAGCAGTGGCCACAGGACTGGAAAAGTTCAGTTTTCATTCCAGTCCCTAAGGCAATGTCAAAGAATGCTCAAACTACCACACAATTGCATTCATCTCACACGCTAATAAAGTAATGCTCAAAATTCTCTACCCCAGGCTTCAACAGTACATGAACCGTGAACTCCCTGATGTTCAAGCTGGTTTTAGAAAAGGCAGAGGAACCAGAGATCAAATTGCTAAAATCTGCTGGATCAAGCAAAAAGCAAGAGAGTTCCAGAAAAACATCTATTTCTGCTTTATTGACTATGCCAAAGCCTTTGACTGTGTGGATCACAATAAACTGTGGAAAATTTTGAAAGAGATGGGAATACCAGACCACCTCACCCGCCTCTTGAGAAACCTGTATGCAGGCCAGGAAGCAACAGTTAGAACTGGACATGGAACAGACTGGTTCCAAATAAGAAAAGGAGTTTGTCAAGGCTGTATATTGTCACCCTGCTTGTTTAACTTATATGCAGAGTACATCATGAGAAATGCTGGGCTGGATGAATCAGAAGCTGAAATCAAGATTGCCAGGAGAAATATCAATAACCTCAGATATGCAGATGACACCACCCTTATGGCAGAAAGTGAAGTGGAACTAAAGAGCCTCTTGATGAAAGTGAAAGAGGAGAGTGAAAAAGTTGGCTTAAAGCTCAACATTCATAAAACTAAGATCACAGCATCTGGTCCCATAGCTTCATGGCAGATAGATGGGGAAACAGTGGCAAACTTTATTTTTTGGGCTTCAAAATCACTGAGGTTGGTGACTGAAGCCATAAAATTAAAAGACTCTTACTCCTCAGAAGGAAAGTTATGATCAACCTAAATAGTATATTAAAAAGCAGAGGCATTTGTCTAGAGCTCTGTCTAGACAAAGGTATGGTTTTTCCAGCAGTCATGTATGGATGTAAGAGTTGGACTATAAAGAAAGCTGAGTGCTGAAGAACTGATGCTTTTTAACTGCAGTGTTGGAGAAGACTCTTGAGAGTCCCTTGGACTGCAAGGAGATCCAACCAGTCCATCCTAAAGGAGATCAGTCCTGAGTGTTCATTGGAAGGACTGATGCTGAATTTGAAGCTCTAATACTTTGGTCACCTGATGCGAAGAGCTGACTCATTTGAAAAGACCCTGATCCTGGGAAAGATTGAAGGCTGGAGGAGAAGGGGACAACAGAGGATGAGATGGCTGAATGGCATCACTGACTCAATGGACATGAGTTTGGGTGGACTCCAGGAGTTGGTGATGAATAGGGAGGCCTTGCGTGCTGCAGTCCATGGGGTCGCAAAGAGTTGGACATGACTAAGTGATTGAACTGAATTGAACTGATGGACATCTTTGTGGGGAATGGGTCTACCTATCACACTAAAGAATTCTGTCATGCCATGGTAAAGGATTGAGAGAGCTTAACCCCACTCACACAGTCATATGGTCAAGCCAATGTCACACTGGGCAAGCATATCACAGTTATATAGGAAAATGTGGAAGCAAGGAGGGTTAATTAATTCTACTGCAGCTTCCAAAAGACCACAGAAGAGTACTTATTGATTGCCATAGTATTGATGGTGTTGGTATCTTAAGCGTCTCTAAGAACCGTGTGGTGGGCCACCTGGAGGTGGTTCCTGGTGAGAATCCCCTGCACGGTGACCATCAGCTTTAGCACACGGGATCGACTGCCAGTCAAAGGCCATGCTGTGCCCTGCTGCACACTCATGCCTTGTGTAAAGCAGACACTCAAAACACACACAGTCCTGGGCTGATGCTCTACACCAGGGACTGTACTAAGCAACACACACCTGCCGACGTCCTGCCTCAGCAGAGTCCAGGGATATCCTCAGGATGGACGACGTTAGCAAATGAAAAAAGATAGATAAAGAGATAAGGAAAGAGACACGGGGTGACCAAGCTTCTTCGGTGAGCAAGGCCCATTTACTTTATTCTTCTCGGGGCTTTTATACCCTGAGTTATACATACAGCAAGGTGAAAAATGCAGAGTCAACTCAACATTCCATCAGTAATAACTTTTATCAATATCAGGTTCCCTTCCGCAAGAGTCCCACTTTTTGCACATCATCTTCTGTTCCGGAAGCCTGTTGATATTCCATGACCTCTTTTTGATAAAAGTTGGTCAGCCAGAACAATGATTTTCCCTTAAAGTGTTTCTTCTTAAATTTTTAGCCTGCGTCACCCTTAAAGTACAGAGTTACATTTTTATGGAGCAAAGATTTAGCGGGTTACAGCAAAGAAAGAACTTATTAACTCAAAGTCTAAAGTTGCTAATGCTAAGGCTATTACATGTTTTTTCTACATCCTGACTATATATACTCTCAGGAACACAATGGATAAGGGATGTGAGAACTTGACAGCAAGCATTGGCTCAACAATGGTGCAAGAGTCTGAATAAACTTGCCCAGTAAGCTAGAATGCTAACGGGGTTTGAAACACTCCTTTTATGCCCAGGAGGTTCATAAATTAAAGCCCTAAGTTAACTCTTTTGGTCAGGGACAGCCCCCTGCTAATGTCAGAAGAGCTGGTGAAAAATATAAAATAGTAAGACAGACAGATTCTGGTTTGGGGGTAGATGCTCGAGCAGGGCCAGGGGGTCCGTCGAGTCCTGAGGTCTTGCTCATCAGAACTCTTCCGCATGACCTTGTCATGGGTCGGATGGCCCAGGGATTCCCTCGAGTCCTGCATGACCTTGTCATGGGTGGGATCTCCCGTGCTGGCTCCCGGCACACATATGTTAAAGCACCGCAGTTCTACAATAGATGTTGTTACATCCTCTGCAGATACACATTTCACAGATTACAAAGCCAAGGTGAAATGTTGTCATGAAGTTTATTTAAGGTCATACAGCTAGTAGGTGGTAGTCAGGATATGGGCCTGAAAACGGATATTTGATAAAAACGTAGACAGCAATGGCAGTGTTAAGGAATGATACTGGAGCAGAGACCAAGCTGTGTGGATCCAGGAGTGAGATTCGGTATTTCTGTTCTAAACATGTGATACTGAAGAAGCAGAGAAGGAAGAACTGAATTTGCAGATCCTTGGCTCAGAAAAACCCAGACTAGAGATCTAAATTGGGGGTATCAGATAGAGAAGGGCTTATACTTCAAAACTGGGTGAAATCACCCTTGAGCAAAGGAGGAATCGAAAGGCACAGGCAGAGTTCCAGTGCCCACAGAACACCCATCTCTAGAGATTTAAGAATGAAAAGCCAGCAAAGAAAACAGGGCTCAGGGAAGGGAAGCAAGCAGCGTGGCACTGTGGAAGTCAAGAGGGGAGATGGCCTGGGAAGGGCAAGACCACCTCAAACAAACGCGTGAGAGACGGAGTTAGATCTGAAGAGAGGGGTGTCCCCTGATCTTAGGACGGAAATTCTGGGTGGCTTGCAGAGGACGTTTCCTGTGGAGTGGTAGGGGCTGAAGTCACATTCAAAGTGACCTGGCAGGTGAGGGCAAGTGTGGACAAGATGTTTAAGGGGTTTACCCTGGATGAGAATGGGCATCTGGACAGTGGTTGTGGGAGAATCGAGGCCAAGGGAAGTGTTATTTATATATTTATACATATTATTCTTTAAGTTCAGTTCAGTTCAGTTCAGCCACTGTCATGTCGACTCTTTGAGACCCCATGAATCGCAGCACGCCAGGCCTGTCTATCACCAACTCCCGGGGTTCACTCAGACTCACATCCATCGAGTCCATGATGCCATCCAGCCATCTCATCCTTGGTCGTCCCCCTCTCCTCCTACCTTCAGTCTTTCCCAGCATCAGGGTCTTTTCCAATGAGTCAACTCTTCCCATGAGGTGGCCAAAGTACTGGAGTTTCAGCTTTAGCATCATTCCTTCCAAAGAAATCCCAGGGTTGATCTCCTTCAGAATGGACTGGTTGGATCTCCTTGCAGTCCAAGGGACTCTCAAGAGTCTTCTCCAACACCATAGTTCAAAAGCATTGATTCTTCGGCACTCAGCCTTCTTCACAGTCCAACTCTCACATCCATAAATGACCACAGGAAAAACCATAGCCTTGACTAGACAGACCTTAGTCTGCAAAGTAATGTCTCTGCTTTTGAATATGCTGTCTAGGTTGGTCATAACTTTTCTTCCAAGGAATAAGTGTCTTTTAATTTCATTGCTGCAGTCACCATCTGCAGTGATTTTGGAGCCCCAAAAAATAAAGTCTGACACTGTTTCCACTGTTTCCCCATCTATTTCCCATGAAGTGATGGGACCAGATGCCATGATCTTCGTTTTCTGAACGTTGAGCTTTAAGCCAACTTTTTCACTCTCCTCTTTCACTTTCATCAAGAGGTTTTTTTAGTTCCTCTTCGCTTTCTGCCATAAGGGTGGTGTCATCTGCATATCTGAGGTGATTCTTTAAATGATCCATCAATATGTTGACTACAAGAGACTGCTACTGACTCTACTTTTTTATATATTTATGTATTTATTCTGGCTGCCCTGGGTCTTAGCTGTGGCTTGCATGTGGGATCTAATTCTTTGAGCAGGAATCAAACCCAAGCACGTTGCACTGGGAGCATGGAGTCTTACCCACTGGGCCACCAGGGAAGTCCCCCAAAGTGTGGCTCTGTTGCTCTCTTTAGTGGGTTCTCCAGAGCATTGGCTCAGACTCTCCCTGATGTCAGAGTTATCTGGTGGGCTTATTTGAGATGAATGCTGGGGGCCCCAAAGCTTCTGACGCAATGGTCTGGGGTAGACTGTGAGAACTTGCATCATATTTCCCAGGTGACACTGATGCTGGGGATGCAAGGACCACACCTTGAGTATCACCACTCTGTAGTGACATGCATGCTTGCAGAGACAGTCCTGTGTGGAGAAAGGCATTGGTGGCGCACCAGAGGAAGCAGTTCAGGAGCACAGAGTGTGTGAGGGTCTGGAATCCAAAACACAAATGCCCTTGAGCATCACAGGGAGCCTGCTTCCATGGAAACCAGGAGACACATTCAGGGTCGCTTAGCCCCTCTCCACAGGTCCACTCGCCTCCAGATCACGGTCTAATGTGCTGCAGTATTTAGTTCCTCTTCGCTTTCTGCCATAAGGGTGGTGTCATCTGCATATCTGAGGTGATTCTTTAAATGATCCATCAATATGTTGACTACAAGAGACTGCTACTGACTCTACTTTTTTATATATTTATGTATTTATTCTGGCTGCCCTGGGTCTTAGCTGTGGCTTGCATGTGGGATCTAATTCTTTGAGCAGGAATCAAACCCAAGCACGTTGCACTGGGAGCATGGAGTCTTACCCACTGGGCCACCAGGGAAGTCCCCCAAAGTGTGGCTCTGTTGCTCTCTTTAGTGGGTTCTCCAGAGCATTGGCTCAGACTCTCCCTGATGTCAGAGTTATCTGGTGGGCTTATTTGAGATGAATGCTGGGGGCCCCAAAGCTTCTGACGCAATGGTCTGGGGTAGACTGTGAGAACTTGCATCATATTTCCCAGGTGACACTGATGCTGGGGATGCAAGGACCACACCTTGAGTATCACCACTCTGTAGTGACATGCATGCTTGCAGAGACAGTCCTGTGTGGAGAAAGGCATTGGTGGCGCACCAGAGGAAGCAGTTCAGGAGCACAGAGTGTGTGAGGGTCTGGAATCCAAAACACAAATGCCCTTGAGCATCACAGGGAGCCTGCTTCCATGGAAACCAGGAGACACATTCAGGGTCGCTTAGCCCCTCTCCACAGGTCCACTCGCCTCCAGATCACGGTCTAATGTGCTGCAGTCTGACAGGGTGGAAAGCCTGAGCTGGTTCATCACACAGGATCTCAGTCCAGCATGGCTCAGGTGCTCTGACTGCTAGCGCTTCTCAAGTTTCACCTCCAGCCTCTCACTCCCAGGTGGCACAGCAGTAAAAAAAATCTGCTGGCCAGTGTAGGAGACACAAGAGACATGGGTTCAGTCCCTGGGTCGGGAAGCTCCCCTGGAGGAGGAAATGGCAACCACTCCAGTGCTCCTGCCTGGGGAATCCCCTGGACAGAGGAGCCTGGCAGGCTGCAGTCCACGGGGGCCACTGAGCACACACGTATGGACACTCTCTCCAGCGTCTAACTCCCAGTCCAGTCTTGCACCTGCACGTTTGCCATGGGCCTTTCAGCTAGGGCTTTATGTGGTTGTCTGGTGGAACCCTAGGGATGCTGAGACATTACTTCCGAGGCTGCTGTTGTTGTTTAGTTGCTAAGTCATGTCTGACTCTTGTAAGCCTATGGACTGTAGCCCACCAGGCTCCTCTGTCCACAGGATTTTCCAGGAAAGATTACTGGAGTGGATTGCCATGTCCTGATCCAGGGGATCTTCCTGACTCAGAGGCTGAATCCTGTACTGCAGGGAAAATCTTCAGCATAGAGCCATGTGGGTAGCCGATTTTGGGGGTAGAGCTAGGCTAGAGGCAGAAAGGGTGGAGACTAAAGTGACTTTAGCCAGAGCGTCTCTGCTGCCATTCCAAATCTGTATTGCGGTTCTGAGTGTTTCATTTGAACTGTCGGTGAAAGATTGAAAAGCTGGTGCCTTGGAGATGGCTGGTGTCTCTAAATCCTCACTGTCATGCCTAACATGGGTTCCGATCTTCATAACTTGCCATCTTTCTGCACTCCACCTTGGATCCCTCTCCCTCAGCACAGTCCAGTGATGAGGTGCCCCTAGATCCCAGTTCTCTGAGGTTCTGCTTCCTGCTGGATCTGCCTGCAGGAATATATGTGGAGTCAATGCACCTGATTCTTGGCTTAACTGAAAGGGGACCCGCAGCTCTCTTGGCTGGATCTTTTCCGTGCCAACCACTGGTCTGGATGGACGCTTGATTCTGTCATCAGTCTGCTTTCGCAGGTTAGGCTTGTTCTTGGACCATTCTCTGCAGTGTGTCCTCAGCTATGGTGGGTGAGGCTGCTTTAGGATGTCTGCTTCTCTACTGGTGATCCCAGGTATGTGGCCCCAACCACATTTAACCTGGCAGTGTCATGACATATTAGGAAACAGGTCAGTAAGGAATTTATGGGTGAAATGGGGCAGAGGTTAAATAGGAAGACCCTTGGTTTGGAGAAAGTTATTTTGTGACCCTGTATGAGATAGACTGTTTGTGACCCCATGAATTGTAGCCTGCCAGGCTCCTCTGTTCATGGGATTTTCCAGGCAAGAGGACTGGAGGGGGTTGCCATTTCCTCCTCCAGAGGATCTTCCCAACCCAGGGATCAAAGCTGGGTCTTCCACAAGGTAGGCAGACGCTTTACCACCTGAGCCATCAGGGAAATCCATGAGATAGATAGAAATTAAAATATGCTTGCTCCTTGGAAGAAAAGTTATGAGAAACCTAGACAGCATATTAAAAAGCAGAGACGTCACTTTGCCGACTGTATAGTCTGTATAGTCAAAGCTGTGGTTTTTCCGATAGTCATGTATGGATGTGAAAGCTGGACCATAAAGAAGGCTGAGCACTGAAGAACTGATGTTTTCAAACTGTGGTGCTGGAGAAGACTCTAGAGAGCCCCTTGGACAGCCAGGAGATCAAACCAGTCAACCCTAAAAGAAGTCAAACCTGAATATTTACTAGAAGGACTGATGCTAAAGCTGAAGCTCCAACACTTTGGCCACCAATGTGAAGAGCCAACTCATTGGAAAAGACCTTGATGCTGGGAAAGATCGAGGTCAAGAGGAGAAGAGGGAGATAGAGGAGGAGATGGTTGGATGGCATCAATGGACATGAGTTTGAGCAAACTCTGGGAGATAGTGAAGGACAGGGAAGCCTGGCGTGCTGCAGTCCACGGGGTCACAAAGAGTTGGACATGACTTAGCAACTGAATAACAATGAGATAGACAAGGGCCAGGAAATTGGGAAAAAAGGGATGTTACGGATGAGGCTTAACAATGGTTTACGTGAGAGCTGAGGAGCCAACAGAGACATATGGAAGGAAAAACATGATGAATCAGGAGACGCATAAATAAATGCAGAGGGCTTTGTGGTAAAATCTTACCACAAAGACTGTTTTTTGACACACGAGATGATTGCATTTCACTGCCCTCTGAAGGTATCAATAGATGGACCACAGCATTTGCTTCAGCTAAGGAGACATGGGTAGAAACGACCTTGCAACATCCAAGCGAAAGCATTCAGTGCTGCCGGAGGCTCTCCACATCGTCTCCACCCTCAGAAACCTGGGTTTTTTGCAGGAGTCACAGGAACAGCACAGCCTGGAATCCTGGGTCTCCATCAGAACTGCCCTGGAGAGGCACTCGGATACCCACAGTATACCATGGATTGCGCTGGACCACTTGATCAGAGGGAGTCGGACCAGGAAAAGGCAGTTTCTGCAGAACTAGCCTACCCCGTGAAAAGCATATTTTATCAAAAGTTATTTTACTGCTTGGCAAGTGTGACCCGAAGTATAAACTCTACCCCCTGACTGCCAGCCAGTCTCTCACCCCCTCTTTCTTCTCAGAAAGTTAGTGCATGGAGGGTTTGGAGGGCCTTTTTTTCAGTACCCTAGGAAACATAAACCTTCATGGACACTGGATGTTTTAACATCATGTAGTATATTTCTGTAGTTTTCTCTAGTCATCTCTCCCTTCTGAAGTCCAGCCTCTTTAAACACTTCTTGGATCAGACCTATTAACTCCTGAGAAAGATAGGAAAAGAGAGCGCAGGTTTTCATGTTTCTTTTTCTCTTCCAGTTTCTTTAAACTAAAGTTCAAAGTTGGCCCTGGCCATTTGTAAACAGATTTTTGTTTTTCCCTTGAGCCATCAGTGACCTGAGATCTTTGGGGTTTGAAAAAAGCCAAAGTTTTGGATCCTTTTCTGAGGTTAATTGTCTTTCTAGTTAAATCTGGCAACACATTCTTTGTTAAAATCCTTATTTGGCAAGAAAATATTCGTCAGACAATGAAAGAAACTGTGGGACACACGCACACAAATCCACAAATAACTTTTTCAAAACGTCTTGACCAAGGACTTTCTTTTCTATTTCTTTTTAGGTAATGGTTAAATAGCTTTGCACATTAGTATTTTATGTCACTAGCTATTTCAAGCATTAGAAAATGTCTGGCATGGTACATTAGAATTATTTTCTAAAAAATGTCAACACATTGTCAAGTGATAAAATGTCCACAATAGTGACACAGTATATCTGCAAGATAAGGCAAACCCCAAGGGAAGTGTTGAATAAAACTGGGAAAATGTAACATACTATTTATTTTGTTTAAAAATGCAAGTGGATGTTTGTGAACTGAGAATAGGATTTGGCACTTTCACTGCTGGGTCCTGAGTTTGATCCCTTGTTGGGAAACTAAGATACTACAAGCCGTGTGTGGTTCAGCTAAAAAATTAATTAAGTCAAATATTTTTTAAAGGCATATTTTAAATCATATTCTAAGACTCACTGAAAACTTAGGAGATAAAACTTCCTAGCTTATAGCCAGAGAACTATTCATAAAAACATTGAAACTTAAATCACAAATGGACATGCCCTCAGATGTGATTGAATAACCACCTCTTTATAACGTCCATTCATTTCTCTTATGCAACACTCATCCTCCATGTGATATGAAAATATTACAGGATTGTCTTCTTTGACCTCTTTGTGGCTTAGTTGGCTGTGTAAAGTCTGATAAGAATCACAAGGCTCCTTATCTTCAAGCCATCCATCATCATTGCCAGGAGTTTGGTGATCTGTGATGAGCAATTATGATACTGATGTGGTTAAACCCTCATGCAAATATAGTGTCACCCAGGAGGGTGCAAAAGCCTTTCTCAAATGCAGAAACCCTGAGGTTCATGTTCATTTTATAGTGCTTTTCAAATAAAAAGACAGTGCTCCATAGACTTAGAGGCTTCACGGAAAATTAATGGGTTGCAACATGTCCACAAATTTCAGGCTGGGTTGTTGGGAAATTAGTAGAAATAATGGTAGGGACACTGAGCTAACCAGCAGTGAATTCTGGAAAGAGATGAAGAGCCTGAGAAATGTTGGGTTGTGGCCAAGATGTGATGTTCAAAATGCGGTCCATGAAGCAGTAGAATCGACATTACCTGAGGAGGACTTGTAAGAAATGCAGAGCCCTGGGTCCCACCCCAGACCTCTGGAACCAGATCTGGCCTTCTAACGAGCTCCCCAGGTAACTCTTTCGCACACTCAAGTTTGAGCGGCACCCATTTGCACAGTCTAGAAGGGCTGGTTGCATGCGCTGGTTCCGAGAGCTGCTATTATTATCTGCCCAAGAGGCCACATTTCTACCTGCAAGGGCTTCTGCACTGAAGAAACCCCTTGGGGGAAACCCCACAGGGGAAATCAGACTGAGCTAACTAAGCAAGCTCTTTGCTGGAAGCAGAAACAAATGGGTGCTGAAAAAAGCAGGGAACTTTAATCAGACCCACGAGGAAGAGCAGATCAAGCAGAATTCAATAAGGCCAAGTTCTGCCAGAACAAGCCGAGTCTCAGAGCAAACATGCTTCAGAGGCCACGGAACAATGGAAACGGGGTTTCGGGCACTGAGCCATGATCCGAGTGATTCTGCACACAAGCTGGCCGCAGCGGCGCAAGTCTGCAGCGCCAGGGCCAAAGGAGCCACTTTAAAAGGGCGTCTCTACTCAGCGCCCCCGATTACCCTTGGCTTGACTCTCAGTCCACACTTTCCCCCTAATGTTCCTGCGTCATCACTCTAAGTGAGCAGTCTCTCCTGTAAATAGTCACCGTCTGGGGATACCACTGCTGTTTTCTCTTTGCTCCTTCAGCCTTTAGAGGTCGGGGAGTCTCCTGGAGCCACTCAAGCGGAAAATGTGGAAAACACCTGAAGATTAATGGATCAGGCAATTTTGAGCATAGACTCCATTTGGCACTGCACATACATCAGCATACAGAATACCATAACGGAGAATAATATGGAAACGAAGACTTCGATATACTTATGCATATGTGTGTGTGTGTGTTCAGCAGTGTCTGACGGTTTGTGACCCCCCGGACTGTAGCCCGCCAGGCTCCTCTGTCCATGGGATTCTCCAGGCAAGAACACTGGGGTGGCGTGCCATTTCCTCCTCCAGGGGATCCTCCCCATCCACGGATCAAACCTGCAGCTCTTGTGTCTCCCGCATTGGCAGACAGGTTCTTCGCCACTAGCACCCCTGGGAAGCCCGTATTCATACGTAGTATATATATGTATCTCAGTCACTTTGAGGTGCCGAAGTTATCACAGCATTTTATACCAAATGTACTTCAATAAAATTTTTAAAAAAGGA
Source organism: Litocranius walleri (assembly GCA_006410535.1). Classification (NCBI taxonomy): domain Eukaryota; kingdom Metazoa; phylum Chordata; class Mammalia; order Artiodactyla; family Bovidae; genus Litocranius; species Litocranius walleri. The sequence goes on from SJYG01000320.1 coordinate 252,491, forward strand.
AAAGAACCCCAAGGGTGTTCTTACTGACATTCCAAGGTCCGGTAGAGCCCAGGGCTATGAAAACAGAAAGCTTTCTTGCCTACATGCCCACCTTTCTCCCAAGGCCTCTGCCCTAGCTGTTCCCTTTCTGCTCCTTGTAACCTGGAAAACTCATCCCTCAATCCCCAAGTCAAATGTCACCTCCCGGGCTATGCCTTCCAGGCTCCCTGGATGGAAGTCCTGCATTCCTTACAAGGCTGCCTCCCAAACCCAGACTTCCTCCATTGCTCCACAGAAGGCTGCACTCAGCCTGCAGGCCTGCAAGTTCCTGCTGCTGTTGCTGAGTCGCTTCAGTCGTGTCAGACTCTGTGAGACCCCATAGACGGCAGCCCACCAGGCTCCCCCCGCCCCTGGGATTCTCCAGGCAAGAACCCTGGAGCGGGTTGCCATTTCCTTCTCCAATGCATGAAAGTGAAAAGTGAAAGTGAAGTCTCTCAGTCATGCCCGACTCTCAACGACCTCATGGACTGCAGCCCACCAGGCTCCCCCGTCCTTGGGAGTTCCTGCTACTAGACCATAATTTCCTTCAGAATACGGAGAGTCCTGTTTGATCTCCACTGCTTGTCAGAACACTAATGTGACCTCCCAAACCAGTAAACATGGATCAAGAGATGCTGGGTTTTTTTGTTTGTTTTTTTTAAAGCTTTGCCTTTTGTATTAGAGTAGTCAGTTAACAGTGTTGGGACAGTTTCAGGTGGACGGCAAAGGGACTCAGCCACGCGTACACAGGCGCCCCTTCTGTCCCAAATGCCCTCCCATCCAGGCTGCCCCACGGTCTCGGGCAGAGTTCCCTGTGCCACATCGTAGGTCCTCGCTGGTGACCCATTTTAGATACAGAGTATGACGTGACCATCCCAGGCTCCCTAGCTGTCCGTCCCCACACCTTCCCCCCAGGTAACCATCAGTTCATTCCCTCAGTCTGTGAGCCCCTTTCTGTTTGTAAGTACGTTCATCTGAATCGTTTCTTTTTAGATTGCATGCATAGGGAATGTCACAGGATATTTCTCCTTCTCTGAAGAGATGGCGGTATTCTTGCTTTCGCCTGGGATTCACCCAATGCCACAGGGAGAGAATACTCAGCAGGTTGAAAAACGTCCATATCAGAGCTCGCAGACCGTAACAGAGCCTTTGGCTGCACAGCGGCCCTCAGCTCCTCCGAGAGCACCAGGACTCTCCTGAGCACACCTGTGGCTCCCCTCTCGCATCACGGATGCAGGATTCCAAAGTGTAGAAGCACTTTCCCTCTGTTTACCCCGGTGACAAAAATCCAGGGTCACTCTCGTCTGTTTTACTCCCATTTCTGTCCCCACCCATTTCTAAACTGCATAGAGATTGGGAGAACGGAAACCTAAGGAATCAAAAGGACTTGGGAAGGCGTGAGCCTCGAGCCCTCATGAGCAGATGTAGGCAGAAGAGTGCCACGTGGCCGCCCGGCTCGGGGAGCCTGGGGGAGGAGGGACTCACGCGTGTGCGAGGCTGAGTCCCTCCGCTGTCCACTCGGAACCGTCAGTCTCGTTCACTGTATCTCAGTCATGCCCGACTCTCAACGACCTCATGGACTGCAGCCCACCAGGCTCCCCCGTCCTTGGGAGTTCCTGCTACTAGACCATAATTTCCTTCAGAATACGGAGAGTCCTGTTTGATCTCCACTGCTTGTCAGAACACTAATGTGACCTCCCAAACCAGTAAACATGGATCAAGAGATGCTGGGTTTTTTTGTTTGTTTTTTTTAAAGCTTTGCCTTTTGTATTAGAGTAGTCAGTTAACAGTGTTGGGACAGTTTCAGGTGGACGGCAAAGGGACTCAGCCACGCGTACACAGGCGCCCCTTCTGTCCCAAATGCCCTCCCATCCAGGCTGCCCCACGGTCTCGGGCAGAGTTCCCTGTGCCACATCGTAGGTCCTCGCTGGTGACCCATTTTAGATACAGAGTATGACGTGACCATCCCAGGCTCCCTAGCTGTCCGTCCCCACACCTTCCCCCCAGGTAACCATCAGTTCATTCCCTCAGTCTGTGAGCCCCTTTCTGTTTGTAAGTACGTTCATCTGAATCGTTTCTTTTTAGATTGCATGCATAGGGAATGTCACAGGATATTTCTCCTTCTCTGAAGAGATGGCGGTATTCTTGCTTTCGCCTGGGATTCACCCAATGCCACAGGGAGAGAATACTCAGCAGGTTGAAAAACGTCCATATCAGAGCTCGCAGACCGTAACAGAGCCTTTGGCTGCACAGCGGCCCTCAGCTCCTCCGAGAGCACCAGGACTCTCCTGAGCACACCTGTGGCTCCCCTCTCGCATCACGGATGCAGGATTCCAAAGTGTAGAAGCACTTTCCCTCTGTTTACCCCGGTGACAAAAATCCAGGGTCACTCTCGTCTGTTTTACTCCCATTTCTGTCCCCACCCATTTCTAAACTGCATAGAGATTGGGAGAACGGAAACCTAAGGAATCAAAAGGACTTGGGAAGGCGTGAGCCTCGAGCCCTCATGAGCAGATGTAGGCAGAAGAGTGCCACGTGGCCGCCCGGCTCGGGGAGCCTGGGGGAGGAGGGACTCACGCGTGTGCGAGGCTGAGTCCCTCCGCTGTCCACTCGGAACCGTCAGTCTCGTTCACTGTCCATACTCTAAGACAAAATGAAAACTTTAATTTAAAAGAAGTAATAAAATCACAAAAAAGAAGAGACTCCCCAGGGACAGTTTTTATGATGCTGAGACAAAGGAGGAGGAAGGAGAGAGGGGAAAGCAGGGTGACCCTTAGAACACACGAGCGTGGGAAACAGTACCGCACTGAGCAGAGGGGACAGGCCCGACCGTCTGGAGACCAGCCTCCAACCTCCGTGGAGGCAGCCCCTCCCCCTCGCCCAGTTCTGGCCATAGAGCAGAGTCACCGCTTGTGCCCTCGGCACTTCTGTCCACGCAACACAATTAGAGACCGAAACCACTGAAGGATCGTGGACCACCTAATCTCCCAGGAGTCTCAAAACCCTGCAAGTCTGTGACGATTCTCCCCCATTCCGTAGGCAGTCAAAGAGTTCTCCTGCCATAGGTCTGGATTTATGTTGGATCTTTTCACTTTGAAAAACATACTGACTTAAATAGCTTTTCAAGAAATTCCATACTCTTTAGCCTGCTCATTTTTCCATGGTATTAGTGATGGAAAGGAGTAATTTTTTTATTCAACTTGTGTCTCAAAGAATCTGACAGGACTGAAGTGGCTTAGTGTACATGCATGCACACACACACACACAGTGTTAACACTGTGAGTAACTTTGGGGATGCAGACAACTCATGTGACTGAATTCAGTGATTTCTGTAAACAGAAAGCTGTTAACTAGTCTCTTTTTTGGGATCATGTTCTACCAGACAATGCCTAACAGCTCTAATGTTTTACCTGTAATGCTTAACGAAATGCTTACTTTTCCAGCTAGCTGTCTTGCTGCCACTGACATATATACAGCTCTTTTCAAGACAAACTTTCTAGACAAGTCTTTGACTATATTTAGGTCTATTCGTTTGGAGGAGGAAATGCACCCCACTGCAGTACCCTTGCCTGGAAAATCCCATGGACGGAGAAGCCTGGTATGCTGCAGTCCATTGGGTTGCTAAGAGTCAGACACGACTGAGTGACTTCACTTTCACTTTTCACTTTCATGCATTGGAAAAGGAAATGGCAACCCACTCCAGGGTTCTTGCCTGGAGAATCCCAGGGACGCAGAGCCTGGTGGGCTGCCGTCTATGGGGTCCACAGAGTCGGACACGACTGACCTGATTTAGCAGCAACAGCAGGTCTAGTCATAAAGCAGGTTTATGTCAATTTACTGAATATGAGAAACAGGGTTGGTCTTTGACATCACTGAAGAACTGAGAACCATCATACCAAGTGTGAGAAAAAAGCTAATTCTACACACAGGAGCACAGAGTGGTGATCCAGGATGTGGGAGAAGCTGTGAGGTGCTGCCAGGTGATGCCACCTACAGATTCCCTCCCAGATTCTCTACTGAGCTGTCCCGAGGCAGCGACAGGAGAAAAACAATGGATTTTCCAGTTTGGGGTTAGCTCCCACATTTTTCTGGTGTTCAGAAAAATATCTGGGTGTGTCTCACAAACTGCGGGGCCTGCACTGACAGGGAATTAATTCTAGGAGACAGAGCCTCAGCCCTGGGGAAGAGAACGAAGCCTGGTTCGGTCTGGCTCTGCAGAGATCCCGCCCGCAGGCCCTCGGGGCACAGAGACGGGCTGCAGGAGCGGGCTGCAGGAGCAGGCTCAGCCCAGTCACCCCTGGCACCGGGAGAAAGAGGCGGGGCGGGGTGCGCAGCAGAGCCTCCTCACGCGCCCTTCCCAGGGGAGACCCCCGAGAGGGAGACGAAGGGGAGCTCCCCGCGAGCTGACCCCGAAGCATGCATGCTCCACGCATCCTTCCTGAGCAGGCAGCCCCGCAAAACGCGCGGGAAGCAGAGAGGGCGAGACCCAGCCTGCAGCGGCCCCGCGACCTTGACCCCTCTCTGCACCGGCCAGTGCGGCGGTTTTCCGGTTTTCTGTAGGAGACACAGGGGTCCTTTCCCGATGAGGTTTCTGGCCACTGGCTCTGTAGATGTTTACGAACGCTTACACTTCTCTGTTCTCCAGAACCTTCTGAACATCCCTCGAAGGGGAAGTGTATTATCCTTAACCATATTTACCTATTTTGTTTCAGGTAGAGAAAGATTTCCGGGGTGAAGAAATGAATTTCAGAGTGAAAGTCACACATTACTCCCTTGCCTATAATCCCGTTACTGTCACATCCAGATTTAAGCAGATTTAGAGAGAAAGAGTGGAGCTGCCAGGGTCCAAAGGGGAAATGGGGGTGACAGCTGATGGGGATGATGTGTGATGAAAATGTTTCAAAATTAGATTATGTTGTGCTAGTTGTACAGCTCTACAAATATACCGAAAACCACTAACTTTTACACTGAGTAGGTGAATTTTATGGTCAGTTCAATAAAACTATTTTTTTTAAGTAGGATTTTTTTCAGCAAATGAAACCTGAAATTACAAATGTTTTAATATTGCCATAAGCATATTTTATGTCTTTAGCTAAAATTAATTTTAAAAAATATTAAAAATGTGGTATTGGAGAAGACTCTTGAGAGTCCCTTGAACAGCAAGGAGGTCCAACCAGTCCATCCTAAAGGAGACCAGTCCTGAATATTCATTAGAAGGACTGATGCTGAAGATGAAACTCCAGTACTTTGGCCACCTGATGCAAAGAGCTGACTCATTTGAAAAGACCCTGATGCTCGGAAAGATTGAAGGCAGGAGGAGAAGGGGACGACAGAGGATGAGATGGTTGGATGGCATCACTGATTAAATGGACATGAGTTTGAGTAAACTCTTAGAGTTGGTGATGGACAGGGAGGCCTGGTGTGCTGCAGGCCACGGGGTCACAATGAGTTGGACACGACTGAGCGACTGAGCTGGACTGAACTGAATACAAATGCGCAATGTCAATGGGAAAAACACTTGAAGTACTAGAGTATGGTGTCAAATGCAATTTTGAAAATGCATATATTCAACCAAACATGTCCTTGTAATAGCTCTTATAAATTGCATGCAGTATTTAAAATGCAGTGATTCGAGGTATATAACATAAAACATAATGTTTCTTCAGTTTCAAATTTCCTTATCATACAGGATTAATTATGACTGACAGTTTCGGAAAAGAAATGAGTAGAACTGCTGTGTAATGCAGTAATTATGTGGCCTTTATGCTTATGTTTAATTAAAATTCAGTAAAAGTAAAAATTCAGCTTCTCAGTCCCACTGCCAAGTGCTTGATGGCCGCGCGTGGCCAGCTCGCTGCTGTGTTAGTGCAGCTAATAGAGCATTTCCTCGTCACTGAAAGGTCTGTTGGGTAACAGTCTTCCAGAAATTCATTTCCAGTCTTGGGTACGTATGATGATTCTCCCTTGGGACTCATTTTTCTTTTTGTAGTTCTTTGTGAAGTATTTTAGTTATTGTATTATTTTTTACTACTACTTTATAAAACTCTCATCTGAACACAAAAAATCAAAATCTCTGGCTGTTACAGTTATAATCATGTGTTAATGAGACTGGTTTTCCTAAACCTGAAAGTTTTCAGAACTGATGCTCAATAAGATAACCCCCCAGGTTCTGCCTAGCAACCTTAATAGCATCTTCACCTCTGAGAGGATCACTGACCACCCAGTGAAATCATTTCCACTCTGTTTCATCATGTCTAAGAGGATCCATCCCTTCCAAGGACTTGGGAAATGGCAATCAAGGGAGATTATTAGGGAGAAAATTAGAGGATTGGAGAAAACAAAGGCTAGGAACAATAAAATAATCACAGGTTCCACTTGTAACTCTGGGGCATATTTGGAACTGGGCCTCATGGTGTACTTTGTAAAAAGTGAAGGATGGAGTGTCTGTTGACTTCTGTTGAATCCTAGAGGTATTTTGCAAAATAACCAGTGAATTCCAGTACTCCTATAAGATGCTTGAATCAATAAAACCAGTAGCAAAACACAGGTCCCATTCATTCCTCTGATTTCTCTAGTTGTCCCTGGTCTCTAGTTATTCTGAGGGTGATTAGTCCTTAGGCAGACACCAACATCACACTCATGAGCAGAACACCGGGCCTCCCAAGTATTTCAAGGTTGGTTGAAGGGACTCTCTACTCATGCCTAAACTCTCGGGTCTGCCTGCCTTTCAAGACTCATGACGTTGTGACTACAGCTTGGTTTGGTTTTTATTTCACTTTATAATCTTAGCTTTGGTCTTTTTTAAAGCCTAAATACAAAACAGAGTTTACTTCATTTATGAATGCCCCTTCTCATCCATCAGCTACTGTTCTGAAACACTTAGAACAGTGATTCACCCAGTGAGAGGATAGACCGACAGATGATAAGTGAGAAGACCAGTAATGGATAGATGAGGGCAGATATAAAAGACACTCATCTCCTGTGAAGCATAACTGTGGGTTCTGGAGCCCTTCAAGTCCCAATCATACAACTTTTCCAGCACCCCCTAACCCTTTTTTCTTCCCTCAGTGGAATGGGGTCAAAAGTGTTGAGGCTTCTTGTAGAGAAGTAGGTAGATACATCTCCTAGCCACCCCGACCACTCAAGGCTAACACGTCATCTAAGGACAGAATGATATATAATGATATAAACCAGATCTCGCTAATGTCTCTACACTTAGGAAAAATAAGATCATTATCAGCAGTACTTACTGGATTCAACTATCCCATCACAGACATGATGAGCCAATATAACCATTCAGCTGACAATGTTTATCTCTTGGCAAAGATTCTCAGGACAAACTTTCAGTGACTCAGGTTATTATCACTGAGGCGGCAAAAATAACCTCAAATGAAAATTTCCTGCAATAAACGACTTAAATCCAATTAGACTAAACATTACCAGCTACATCAGGGCATTAATAATGAAGCATTTCATAGATAACAGGAAGCTTTGAAGTCCCTAACACCAATTGCTGCAATTCACTTAGACATCTCATCTTTGCCAAAAAAAAGGGAACAGGGGCATTTTAGACTATTTCGAATTTCTGACTTAAAAATATGTGCCATTTCTTACAAGGAACATTATAAGCTAGAATACTGTCTGTAATACTTAGTAGGTCAACCCCATTACGTTCTAATGACTTACCATGGATTGTACACATTGAGTCAAAATTTTGTTGTACGCATTTAATTTCTGGAGTGTGTGTGGCTGGATCACAGCGGACTTTCCTGGCTGCAGTGAGCCTGGGCCACAGTGAAGCTGGCTGCTGTCCTCTAGGTTTTTGGCGCATTTACCAGAGGGGGAGGCAGACTTATGGTTTCATTTGAAGCAGATATTATACTTTGAAGCCACACATTAAGATTTTTAGGTTGACTCGCAGACTGGCTGAAAATTACAACTTAAGGGTGTTTACTATAAATGTGGCTTCCCTGGCGACTCAGATGGTAAAGCATCTGCCTGCAACACGGGAGACCTGGGTTCGATCCCTGGGTTGGGAAGATCCTCTGGAGAAGGAAATGACTACCCACACCAGTACTCTTGCCTGGAACGTCCCATGGATGGAGGAGCCTGGTAGGCTACAGTCCATGATGTCCCAAAGAGTCCGGACGTGACTGAGCGACTTCACTTTCACTTTCATTATAACTGTATAATGTGGTTTTATCCATCCTTTGTCAAGCTCAGTGTAAAGAATATAATCAACATTTCTAAAGACTTCTAAAATTAAGCTGAAATTGTAAACAGAGGAGCTAAGCCAAAGACAGCCAGAAAACAGCTTAGGAGCTGTGCTGGTTCCTGTGGTTAGTTCTGGAATCCCAAACCCACGTGAGTGCAGTAAATCTGCACATGACTCTGATCACAGTTGAACCCACTGAGGGGTGAAGGGGCGGGGGGCACTCTGAATGCAGTGGACAGGAGGGAAAAGCACCCTGAGGGCCCAGCAAGGGGCGGGCCTGCCAGGAAGACAGGTGAGTCCCTGGAGAGGCGTTTGCTCGCAGCTTCTCTGAGAAGGTGCTGCTCCTCTGGACGAAGCAGTCTCCCAGGTTATGGGGCATTTCTTTAAAGTGGAGTCCTTCCCTGGTGGCTCAGGCAGCAAAGAATCTTCCTGCAATGCCACCCACTCCAGTGTTCTTGCCTGGAGAATTCCACGGACAGAGGAGCTTGGCGGGCTACAGTCCACAGGGTCGCAAAGAGTTGGACAGGACTGAGTGATTAACAGTTTCCTTAAAATGGAGCAGACCCCAGACTCCAATCTCTCCTGACGACCAAGGAGGACCCACTGTACAACACAGAGAACTCTACTGAGGACTCTCCAATAAGCTCCATGGGAAAAGAATCTGAAAAAGCACAGATACGTGTGTATGTATAAATGATTCACTTTGCTGTACATCCGAGATGAACACACTGCTTATCAACTATGCCTCAAAATAAAATTTTAAAATTTAAAATAAATAAGTAAATGAAATGGAGTACAAATCCAAATTTTGTTCTAGAGTCAGGCTTATTTTATAAGAAAAATAAAAACAGGGTTTAATGCTCAGCATTCTGCCACCCAAGTAGGCAAACACCCACAAGTCCAGGTGAATATCTGTGCTGTAAGGATGGTGCTGCCTTGATATCCTATACAGGCCTCATATTTAATTTCTTTTTCTTCCAGTTTTACTGAGACATCATTGACATACAGCGTTGTAAAGTTTAAGCTACACAGTACAATGTTTGAGTTACATCCATCACGAAATGATGACCACAGTGGAGTGGACATCAGCATCTCATACAGATGCAAAATTAAAGCAAAAGAAAAATAAGAAACTTTTTGTAGTGAAGACTCAGGATTACTCTCTTAGCTTTTATATATAGCATATAGCAGGATTCATTGTATTTATCATGTTGTACATTCCACTCCTAATACTTATTTATCTTATAACTGGAAGTTTGTACCTTTTGACTGCTGCTGCTGCTGCTGCTAAGTCGCTTCAGTCATGTCTGACTCTGTGCGATCCCATAGATGGCAGCCCACCAGGCTCCCTCGTCCCTGGGATTCTCCAGGCAAGAACACTGGAGTGGGTTGCCATTTCCTTCTCCAATGCATGAAGGTGAAAAGTGAAAGTGAAGTCGCTCAGTCGTGTCTGACTCTTTGCGACCCCATGGACTGCAGCCCACCAGGCTCCTCCATCCATGGGATTTTCCAGGCAAGAGTACTGGAATGGGGTGCCATTGCCCTCTCCAACCTTTTGACTAGAAGTCCTCAAATCTTAGACTAAGGAATTTCATCAAATGTAACTTAATTTTATGAGAAACCTCATGCTGTGTTAAGTGAGCGGCACTGTCATAATGCTTTTCAGTACAGTTAATCTGCCTGGAATGGGGGAGACCTGGGCTGGAGAAGCAGATGGCAGCCCGCTCCAGTGTTCTTGCCTGGAGAATCCCATGGACAGAGGAGCCTGGCGGGCTGCAGTCCACGGGGTTGCGAAGCGCTGGACATGACTGAGCAACTAAGCACAAACACAGCTTAAGTGATTATTTAAAAAAAGAGCCCACAGGGGGCTGAGGGCCAGAACCAGCCCCAGCAGTTGCCCCGCTTGGGACTGCTCTTCCCACCCCCTTCCTCTAAAGAGAGGGTGGAACCCGAGCAGCCCTCTCTGGCTGAGGGTACCATGCTTCTAGAGGAGCCGCCGGCCAGGGCCTCCTGGCGACATCTGGCCTCCTGTTCACAGCTGGACCGTGGGTCCTTCCACAGAGGGCCATCAGGGGAGCGTGTCTCTGTGCCCACTGCCAAGGACGAGCCGGGACCCCTGGATTTCCCTGGAATCACCAAAGACCTCGGGGTCCTTGTCCATGCCATCGATTCACTGTTAGCCACAACCGGCAAGTCTCTGCCCCCAGGCGTATTGTCCTGTGAGATCATAAAGGGACACGTGGTCAAGTTTCTATTATTTGCAGCAGACAGCGTCTCGCTCAGTACCCTGACATGCATATCCAGGCTCATGACTTTAACACACCTCAGGTCAAACTTCTTAACCTGACCCTGAACTCTTCAGGGGTAATTCTATGATTTATTCTTCGATTGTACTTGCTGCGTCTGAGCTGCTGCTTATATTTTTCCATTTTTTTCCTCCAAGAAGAGGCTCAGATCTCAGGCCAGGCTGTATGTGTGGGCTGGAGAAGAGAAGAAAGGCAGGGCATATCCCACCTGAAGGAACGTGGGGTCAGAAGGAGCATCCTGTTCTTATTACGCGTGTAATAAGTACATAGAAGTGCCTGGGTTTATCAGTACATTTGAAATGAGGCAAAGTGTATGTCCCCCTTCTCCCTGCATGCAATTTAATTTTACTCACAGGTTAATCTAATTCTAATAAAAGCAAATATTTAAGATCTAACTCTTCCATTAACTAGCACCTCAAACCTGACCAAGTCCAGACTCTCACTAAGCCTCCATTTCCTCGTTTTCCTCCACTTCAGAAAACGAGATGTGTAGGCTGGGTCACCTTGAGGGCTCCTTCTAACGTTAAGATCCTACAGTTCTGTAAGCCACATACTCCTTTCTGCTTCCTGAAGTGCATTTTCGATAACAGCCACCAATTAGAACCATCCAGATGCTGCTTCAGTCTCCCCTGTCACCGGACATCACCCTGAGGGCCTCAGAACACCCTGATAGAACTGCGGAACCCAGGGGATCTGTCGGACAGCTCCGCCAGATGAAAAGCCTATTCACGTCTGCTGGGTGCCAGCAGCCACGCAGCCCCAGGCATGGAGCAGAGGCGGCAGGAAAGCGGCCTGGGACATCTCTGTTCCGTTTGCATTTGTTTACTTGGCTGCTTGGGTCTCAGCTGCGCATGCAGGGTCTTCGCTGCGTCTCTTCAGTGGGGTGCACTGAAGAGGCCTCTCTAGCTGCAGCACGCAAGCTCAGGAGTTGTGGCTCACCAGCTTAGCTGCTCCAAGGTGTGAAGGATCTTAGTTCCTTGACCAGGGATGGAACCCATGGCACTCTCCAACCTTTTGACTAGAAGTCCTCAAATCTTAGACTAAGGAATTTCATCAAATGTAACTTAATTTTATGAGAAACCTCATGCTGTGTTAAGTGAGCGGCACTGTCATAATGCTTTTCAGTACAGTTAATCTGCCTGGAATGGGGGAGACCTGGGCTGGAGAAGCAGATGGCAGCCCGCTCCAGTGTTCTTGCCTGGAGAATCCCATGGACAGAGGAGCCTGGCGGGCTGCAGTCCACGGGGTTGCGAAGCGCTGGACATGACTGAGCAACTAAGCACAAACACAGCTTAAGTGATTATTTAAAAAAAGAGCCCACAGGGGGCTGAGGGCCAGAACCAGCCCCAGCAGTTGCCCCGCTTGGGACTGCTCTTCCCACCCCCTTCCTCTAAAGAGAGGGTGGAACCCGAGCAGCCCTCTCTGGCTGAGGGTACCATGCTTCTAGAGGAGCCGCCGGCCAGGGCCTCCTGGCGACATCTGGCCTCCTGTTCACAGCTGGACCGTGGGTCCTTCCACAGAGGGCCATCAGGGGAGCGTGTCTCTGTGCCCACTGCCAAGGACGAGCCGGGACCCCTGGATTTCCCTGGAATCACCAAAGACCTCGGGGTCCTTGTCCATGCCATCGATTCACTGTTAGCCACAACCGGCAAGTCTCTGCCCCCAGGCGTATTGTCCTGTGAGATCATAAAGGGACACGTGGTCAAGTTTCTATTATTTGCAGCAGACAGCGTCTCGCTCAGTACCCTGACATGCATATCCAGGCTCATGACTTTAACACACCTCAGGTCAAACTTCTTAACCTGACCCTGAACTCTTCAGGGGTAATTCTATGATTTATTCTTCGATTGTACTTGCTGCGTCTGAGCTGCTGCTTATATTTTTCCATTTTTTTCCTCCAAGAAGAGGCTCAGATCTCAGGCCAGGCTGTATGTGTGGGCTGGAGAAGAGAAGAAAGGCAGGGCATATCCCACCTGAAGGAACGTGGGGTCAGAAGGAGCATCCTGTTCTTATTACGCGTGTAATAAGTACATAGAAGTGCCTGGGTTTATCAGTACATTTGAAATGAGGCAAAGTGTATGTCCCCCTTCTCCCTGCATGCAATTTAATTTTACTCACAGGTTAATCTAATTCTAATAAAAGCAAATATTTAAGATCTAACTCTTCCATTAACTAGCACCTCAAACCTGACCAAGTCCAGACTCTCACTAAGCCTCCATTTCCTCGTTTTCCTCCACTTCAGAAAACGAGATGTGTAGGCTGGGTCACCTTGAGGGCTCCTTCTAACGTTAAGATCCTACAGTTCTGTAAGCCACATACTCCTTTCTGCTTCCTGAAGTGCATTTTCGATAACAGCCACCAATTAGAACCATCCAGATGCTGCTTCAGTCTCCCCTGTCACCGGACATCACCCTGAGGGCCTCAGAACACCCTGATAGAACTGCGGAACCCAGGGGATCTGTCGGACAGCTCCGCCAGATGAAAAGCCTATTCACGTCTGCTGGGTGCCAGCAGCCACGCAGCCCCAGGCATGGAGCAGAGGCGGCAGGAAAGCGGCCTGGGACATCTCTGTTCCGTTTGCATTTGTTTACTTGGCTGCTTGGGTCTCAGCTGCGCATGCAGGGTCTTCGCTGCGTCTCTTCAGTGGGGTGCACTGAAGAGGCCTCTCTAGCTGCAGCACGCAAGCTCAGGAGTTGTGGCTCACCAGCTTAGCTGCTCCAAGGTGTGAAGGATCTTAGTTCCTTGACCAGGGATGGAACCCATGGCCCCTGCACTGCAAGGTGGATTCTTGACCTCTGAGCCACCAGAGAAGTCCCCTTGATTTGATTTTTAAATTAATGCCTTTCAAAGGAAGCTCTTACGTATCCACAATACACAAGGACTCTCTCTGCCCAGCCCCAAAAGTACAAGTAGTCAATGAGCATTTGGTTCCTGTGACAGGCAACTCACAAAAGAAGATGCCTGGAAGATCCAGACACTCAGCTTCATGAACACCCCGAGAGACGCAAATTAAATGCAGACTATGACGCCTCCACACAGTTTTTAAAAATAGCTGAAATGAAAAATATTGACAATGCCAGTCGCACTGGGCACTGGATCTCTTTAATGCTGCTGGTGGGGGTGGAAGTTGGAACAATCACTTTGGAAAACAGACTGGCAGTTTCTATTCATTGAAAACATATGCTTCCCTTACGACTCAGCAATTCTCATCATAGGTATATATTCCAGAGAAATGAAAAGATATATCCACAAAGAGATTTGTAAAGGTAGCTGATTGTAGATTTTTCCACAATCCAAGAGCTGGAAACAACTCTCAGACAGCTATCAGGAGGAGAGAGAAATGAAACACTGAAACCTGGGCAAGCTCAACAACATTATGGTGAGTAAAGGAAGCCAGACCCAAATTCGTAGTGCATGATTCTCTTTACATGATGTTCATGAGCAGACTCAATTTGTGACTGAAAGTCAGGAGACAGAATAGTGAATGGAAGGACATGAGGGGGCTGCTTGAAAGCATCCTACATCCTGATCTGGGTGGTTCTTACACAAGGACATACAGACGTAAATATCCACTGAATAGGAACGCAAACCACCTCACACCCCTCAGAATGGCCACTGTCAAAAAGTGTGTAAACAGCAAAGGCTGCAGAGGGCTCAGAAAAGAGCCTACTGCTGGTGGGAATGTAAACTGCTCAGCCGTTTTGGAAAACTGTATGGAGGTTTCTCAAAAAACTGAAAATAAGAGTTGCCATGTGATCCAGCAATCTCACTTCTGAGGATATATCTGGACAAAACTCTAATTCTAAGGTACACACACACCCCACACACCCACACACACACACCCTCACACTCACCCTGCCCACACACACACCCCACACACCCCCACACACCCCATACCACCCCCACACACACACCCTGCCCAAACACACACCCCACACACCCACACACACACACCCTCACACACACCCTGCCCACACACACACCCCACACAGCCTCCATACACACCCCCACACACACAACCCC
>SJYG01000320.1:268662-287576 GCA_006410535.1 Litocranius walleri
CACACACACCCACACACACACCCCCCACAGACACACGCACACCACACACACACCCACACACACCAGATACACACATATACATCACACCCTCACCCTACACACACAACACACACACTTCCCACACATACACACACACCACACACACACCCCACACACACATACATCACACCCCCAAACACACACACACACACCCCCCACAGACACACATATATATCACACCCTCCCCCTAAACTTAGACCACACACACACACACACATCACACACATACACATATCCCACACACACACATACTACACATACATCACACACACAGCACACACACACTCACACATCACACCCCCAACACACACACACCAAATCCCCCCCACACACACACCACAAACACATGCACATGAGACACACACATACATCACACCCCCAAACACACACACCACACACCCATACACACTCCCACACAGACCCCCCCCACAAACACACAAAAAGCACACACACACATATATCACACCTTCCCCCAAACACACAAACACATACACCCCACACATTCACACACCCCACACACACACACCCCATACACACACACCTCCCATACACACACACATTCGATATACACAGACACACAACACAACACACACACACACACACACACACACACACCCCAGAGTCCAGATTGACTGCAATTTAATGGGGAGGTAAAGGCAATGCCATCATATGAACAGCTTCCAAGTATACCCACTCTTTATGTACCATGCACTGTGCATGTCACATAATTTCACCTTCAGGACAAGAATGGGGTGCTTATAAGCCAGGTACTGTTAACTGCATTTTCCAGGTAGAAAACTGATGCTTATAGCATTCAGTGGCCACCCCAGTTGAATAGAGGCACTACAGAGTGGAACTTGCCTGTTGTCTCAGATAGTGAAGAGTCTGCCTGCTAATGCAGGGACCTGGGCTCAGTCCCTGGGTTGGGAAGATCCGCTGGAGGAGGGCACGGCAACCCACCCCAGTACTCTCGCCTGGAGAATCCCATGGATGGAGGAGCCTGGTGGGCCACAGTCATGGGGTGCCAGAGAGTCAGACACAACTGAGCAACTCACACACACTCTGCCTTTTAAGACCTGAATTTTGAATAGCTTTGTATGGATACAACCTCTGATCTGCTTAACTCACCCTGCCACTGGACACGGGAGGAGTGCTAGAGGCCACCTAACCCACCAGAGGAGCTACCGGCCCATCTTCCTTTTTGCTATTTTAAGGCTGGTTTCACTGGCCCCCACTGGGTGTGAGTGGGTCAGAGTGTAAGCGCCTCGGGTGTGAAACACAGCTCCTGTGCAAGAAGTGAGGAGAAACTAATGAATCACCCGTGCTCCTGCTGGCAAGGCATGGTCCTCACACCTGTTCCGGGAGAAACGAGCGACAAAGCGTGAACACACACACGGGCGTGCACACCCACGACGGTATAAATTATAGTCTTTATGAATGTGCTTCTGGGTGGCTTCACGGGATATGCACCTTAATGTTAAAAATATGACAACATGATTTCTAACTGTAATTTCTAACTATAATTCTCATTTTTCTCCACTCCAGGCTGCCTTGCATTTGGGTCAAAGAAATTTCATGTCTAAAACTGTTCCAAAACAAACAGTTCCTTGGAGATGCATAGCTGATATTAAACCTGGGAACCGTTATGAACCATATGAAAAGGACACTGAAATAATGCTATGAATGCTGCAGATCCCCGCCATGCTCCTCTTTGTGCCTCTGCAACAACTTTTTTAAGGTTATTACTCAAAATATATTAAGGTTCAGTGTAATTATAAACACAGAGAAAAATAATAAAAGCAAAACAGGCTGAATACCCAGTGTAATTTGAACATACCATGGCTGCTGAAATGTATATGCTGGAAAATGCCTAATAAAAGGCTGGAATTTTTAAAGCAAAGTTTTTAATCTTTTGGTTATTATCTGATGCTTAGCAAAACCCAATGATAATAAGGAACCCAAATTGTGTACTAACTTCTTGTGGCTTAAAAAAAGCACAACTATGATAACAAAATATGCACAAGCTTATCAAAAGCCTCCTGCAAAAAACTAGAACCTCGTGATACTTAGATCATTACAACTCCTTTCAGCTAAAATTATGAATATGCACCTAACATATCTAAGAAAAAATTGATCACTAAATTCTCTCATCAGACAGACAAATTCGTGCATATCAACTGATAAAATATAGATTCTAATCATTTCTTGGAAATGCTGTGCAGCTAACCTCAGTATCTTTATCTTCTCAAAAAAAAAAAAAAGGTGCTCTGAAACTGCAGCTCAAGAAGTTACCAGATTTGTGAGGTTGAACAAATCTCTTAACCTGTGCTCCGTTTTCTTATCTGTCTAGCAGAAGCAATAGGAGGAAAGGAATTAAATACAGGCAAAGACAAATAAAATGGAATGTTCCAGCTACAGGCTGCTAAGAAAAAGAATACTCTGTTTTGCCAAAAGCTGAGGATGTCATTTGCACAGAATACTGGCATCAGCTCCCTGTTGAGTCGGTCGGGGTGGGGGGGGGGCACTTCTGCACTTTAGGCAAAACAACATTTTATTTTTCTGAGCTGAGCCTTCGTCTCCTAGGATCAGCTTATCTGTGAAGTCCCAGGCACTGATCATTTAGAAACATCAGCCAAACAAGGGACCACCTACCCTTAAAAACAAACTAGGAGATTCAAATAAATTACCAACCTGTCTTTCACACTGTGACCTTCTACTTGGAATTTTAACCACATTTTCTTGTACCATATTTTAAAGAGATATTATTTACAGCTGACTAGAGTCTGATGAAGCAAACTGCAGGTTTCCAAAGTCCTGCCAAGAGTCCATTCTTCCAAAAATTCTAGAGAAATCTAGCCGTCCCAGCATGCCTAGATAAGACACGAGGGCCCACTGGTTAATAACAATATTTTACCATCTGGTCTCCTTCTCTTTTTAAAACCCCATCTTTGGCAGTTACTGTTCAACACCTTTCGCATCTGTTGGCCACCATGGGGTTTTGTCCTTCTTGGAGGGATCTCACTGGTCCCTCCTATTTAATCAGCACATGTGATTACATGAGAATGCTTCTATCTGAACACAAACACACCACTTTCTGCAGATATGAGCAGTCACCCACACAAAGATGAAGGCATTAGTATAAGTCAGATACACTGAGCTGGCCTGGCTCCTGAAAATTACAGGAACAGTGTGTGTGCTAGGAGGAACACTGAGGATCGCAGCCATCCATCCCCTGGCCGTTTGGCACTTTGCATCACTCACAGATCAGCGACTCCTCAAGGGCAGACCGGAACCAAGCCTCAGCATCCCTCTTCCTGCAAACAGTTCCCCAGACCTGCAGAGGCTGGTGGAACACGCTTATTGAAGCTGTGAATGTCAGGGTACCTTCCAAATGTCAGCCTCTTATCAGCATGACCAGAAATATCATAAGCTTGATGACATACAGGGGATTCTTCTTTTCTGTTTACCATCACATTTACCATCTAGAGCCACTGCCTGCAGATGATGATGAGAAGGTAGCCACTCTGGCGATCGGTCTGCAACTTTATTGGTTAGTTCTCAAGTGGCCCAAGAACACAGACCCTGTAAGCAGCCAGTGGGTTAACAGCCTCAGACTGTGATCGCCAGTAAACCACATATGTTTAGTTGGTTTCATCTGAGACACTCAGCGTCTCTGGTGGTACCTGGACTTTTGCACTGGACGTTTATAGCATGGACGGTGGGGAACAGATCTTTTGCTGGTCGAGAGACCTGGATGGAGCTCTCACATGAGTCAGGAATTTTCTGATATCGTATCACAAGAGTGGAAGAGAAATACTATACGTCTGCAGATCACTGGATTCATTTCCTACTGCTGTTGTGACAGGTTATCGTAAATTCAGTGGCTTGAAACAATGCGAACACATGATCTCGCAGTTCTGAAAGACAGAAGTCCAGAATCGGTCTCCATCGCCTAGCATCAGGGGTCGGCCCAGCCGCGCCTCCTGGAGGCTCTGGGGGATCTCCCTCAACCTTCCCCGGCTTCTAGGGACTGTCCTCAGTTCTGGGCATCATACTGTCTTCCCTGCCCCCGACCCTCAGATCACCTCCCCTCTCTGTGACTGCCTCCCTCGTGTAAAGACCCTTCAGGATAGTCCAGGAAAATCCAGCCCTCTCCCATCTGGGGATCCTCAATATCTGTGAAGCCCCTTCTACCATGGAAGGCGGCACAGCCACTAGTTGCTGTATTAGGATGTTTCGTGGTCCGAGGACCATTATTCTGCCATCCACAGGCGCCAACCACGCAACATCCATTTTACTTTTCAAGATGAACTGAGAAGTGTTTCATATTCCCCTGTTTTTCTAAATTATTTTTGACCACACCCCATGGCATGCAAAACTTTCCTGACGAGGGATTAAACCCATGCCTCCTGCATTGAAAGCGTGGAGTCCCAACCACTGGACCACCAGGGAAAGTCCATTTTAAATCTGTTTTTGTTAACAGTGGCTGGTCGAGCCTGAAAGATTCCAGCAGCTCCCCTCACCCCTCTCCAAATTGCACATGAGTTTAGGAGAACAATAATTCACAAAATGGAAAGATGATTTGCATAGCAGGCAAAACTCTCTGGACTGGTGACATACAGAGCACGACTACAGGAAACACGGGCTTTAATGGCTGTGCATCCGTTCAATGGGCAACTGTGATTCTGAATTCACGTGTCGGGGCACTGGTGAGGGTAGCGGTCCTCTGACGTTTAACAGTTATTTGGGAGCTTTTTCTGTCCTTTGTCCACTTTTCAATTGTTCGTCTTTTTGCTATTAAGTTACTTTTTCTATGTTCTTTAAAAATTTTTACTTATTTCACTGCACTGGCTCTTAGTTGTGGAACACAGGACCTAGTTTCCTGACCAGGGATTGAAGCCGGGGCCCCCACACTGAGAGCGTGGAGTCAGCCACCAGAGCACTAGGGAAGCCCCTCTATGTCCTTAATGTTGAACTCGTCCTGTTAGATATGTTGCAGATGTCTCTTTTTAGTCTATAAATTTACTTTTAACTTTATTTACAATATTTTATAATACAAATGTAAATATTACACTGATCAAAATTTTAAAGTCTTTTTCCTATGTCTTTGTATATGTTAACAAATCCTTTCTACATTTAAGTTACTAAAAATATTTTCCTATGTTGTCTTTGGAAATTTGGGGAGTCTTTTTGTTTTAAAAATGATAACAATCATCTTTTTATATGATGCTGAATAGTGACCTACTTTTTTTTTTTGCTGGGAAACCAGACAAATTTCCCAATAGCATTTCACCAGACAGACTACCTCATGTAGCAATTTGAACACCACCTCTGTTCTGTGCAATTTGTCACATATTCTTGGATCTGTTTTGCATTTCTATATAATGTTCTGTTCATCTTGTCAACACTTAACTGATACAGCACTAATCACTTTTTTTAAATGGCTTTATTATAGGTAGGACTTCTCTTTTCTGTTTTTATCCATAAGAATTATCCCAACTATCATTTGAAATTCTATAATCCATATTAATTTTTAAATGACTGCTAAGTTTTGTGAAAATACTGTTAAAATTTCATTGGAGCTACGATGAAATTGTACATTAACTTGAAGTGAAATTAGCTTGACAAAGTGACAAACACAACTAATCTCTCAACTTAGCTCTTATATAGTTTTCTTTTTTATGTTTATTTTTATTTAATTTTTTTTTACTCTACAATATTGTATTGGTTGAACTTTAAACATTTTCTTCCACAGCCTTAAGAATATTACTCAGATTGGTTCCTTGATACTTTGCAATTTGCTGCGATCTTGCTTTTGTGACTGATTCTCCACATCACTCTTTGGAACTGGCTGTTCTCAGGCTGTGTGAACACCACCCTCTTTTGTAGGCTGATTCTTCAGTACTTTGACTAGCACATTTCTTGGATTATGCTGTAGACCTTAGAGATCTGTAAATAATGATATCTCTTTATTTTAAAGAAGCTTTTATTTCTTGTCCCTTATTGTATCAGCTGTGATTACCAACAGACTGGGCAGCGGAGGTAACAGCAGGCATCCCTGTTGTCTCCACTTCTAACTGGATGCTTCTAATTTTAGACCAGGGCTTCCCAGGTGGCTCCAGTGATGAGGAATCCACCTGCCATGCAGGAGACACAAAGGGTGCAGGTTCGGTCCCTGGGCTGTGAAGATCTCCTGGGGTAGGAAATGGCAACCCACTCCCGTATGCTTGCCTGGAAAATTCCCTGGATAGAGGAGCCGGGTGGGCTACAGTCCACAAGGCCACAAACAGCTGGACACAACTGAGTGACTGAGAACCCACGCGTATATTGATGAGTAGGCCACATTAATATTTAATGTGGGTCATCGGTGTCACGAGGGGACAAACTCTACCTGGTAACACCGAAACCAGAAGCCGAGCAGCACCCTGCGGGTCTCTCCCGGCACTAACCCTTTCTGGGTCCCTTGTGTTTTGTTTGCAGGAAACAGACCTCCTCCCTCCTCCCTAACCTTCCCTGTGTCCCAGAGGGCTGATTCAGACAGTCCCCAATCCGGGAAGAGAGGGAGTGAGAAGCAGAGAAGGCGCGGTCAGGAAACCACTGCAGTGATGACGGGGTCCTGGTTTCTCCTCGAGAAATACACTAAAGGGGGCCTCCGCGTTCTCCTGCCGGGACCAAGCCCCACCCGGAGGAGGACGGCAGCCTCCGGCTGAGGCCAGGATTCCCGGAGCCGTGCTGTTATTTCACCCTGATCTCAGCCAGTCCAAAGACAGCCACACCCTGTGGCCCTCACCCCAGGTTTTACCTGTAAAACCTCCTCCTCCCAAACCACTGGGGAGCTTGCGGTCTGGGGCATGAGCCACCTGTTCTGGTTTGGCCCTTTCTCTGCTCCAAACTCTGACGTTTCGTTTTGTTGACCACATGCTTCTTTTGTATAATGCTAGACAGAGGAGCCTGGGCAGGCACAGTCCGTGCAGTCACAAGGAGGCAGACCCGACTGGGTGACTAACGCACACGCAGCACAGACTTTGATGTGTTTCATTTAAACAGTTTGCAACGACATTCATAAATGAGACATCTGGAAATCTCTCTTTCCTTTACAGTCTTTGTCAGTTTTTGATGTTAACATAGTTTTACATCATTAAAAAAAAAAGTAATTGACTGAAAGGAAATAAAGTTTGCTCAGTTGTGTCTGACACTCTGTGATCCCTTGGACTGTAACCCATTGGGCTCCTCTGCCCATGGAATTTTCTAGGCAAGAACACTGAAGTGGGTTTCCACTTCTCCAGGGCACCTTCCTGACCTAGGGATTGAACCCAGGTCTCCTGCACTGCAGGCAGATTCTTTACCATTTGAGCCAGCAGGGAAACTGACTGACCCTTGATGAACTTTCTTTTTACCTGGGGATGGCAGGCAAGGAGCGGGAGAAGGAAGGGACGGAAAGCTTGACCAAGTCAGTGGTTCTCCAGCATTTTGACCTCATGGACATTTTCCACGTCTATAAACTACTGAAGACCTCAGAGAGTTTCTGTTCCTACTGGTTACATCTATGGGTATTTACGTGTTAATTTCAGTAAGAGGATATTTTTGGCATAATACTAGTTCTCTGGAATTTGTTGAGAGTCCTTTCGTGACCTTAGCACAAATAAGTCTATGCAAGTTTACTAAGTCCAGGAAAGAATGTACAGTCTCTGTTTGCTGGAAGATATATTTTATGCACATTAATTTAACTTTATAAATTCTGTGGTTCCATTATGTTACATCCTTACAAACACCACCATCTTTCTGTAGTCTTTATCTATATGTTTTGAAAGGACTGTGTTGAATTCTCCCAAAATGTAATAATTTTTATTTTATGGTTCATGAATCTTGCTGAGGTTGTTAAAAGTATAAGAATCTTCAGAGTTATATATTCTTAGTATGCTGTTTTCTCTAACACCAAGTGATGTTCTTCTTTACCTGTTTTATATTTTTCGTTCCTAAGTACTTTCAGTACTTAATATTTCAGTCTTTTATTTTCAAAATTTCTTAGATTTTAGGTGTCATTCTTATCAAGTGTATATGGCTTAGCTTTCGTTTTAATCCTATATAAAACTCTTCGTTTTGGTAAATGAATTTAATCAGTTTACAGTTATTGTATGGCCAAGCAGGACCCTAAGGGTCTCCCTGGAATGGACCCTTCCTCTTCACCCTCTGCTTTGACTGCTCTCTGAAGTGCCTAAATAACAGCATCTGATGCGTCCCCTGAGCTGTTCCACAGATGCACACACCCCCACTAACGCAAAGATGCTAGTTACTTGACAATGAGAAGTACATAGCCCCCGGCCTCCTGGGGCCTAAGGGTTGATAATGTTAACTCCTGTGACGCCATTTAGTTACCTCACCATCAACCAGTCAGAGAACTGTGCACTGTCTGATCACACGCCCTGGAACTCCCCCGTCATCTGACCTTTAAAAATGCTTTGCTGAAACCTGTTCGGGGAGTTCAGGGTTTCGAACAGTAGCTGCCCTGGATTCCATGCTTCTTTTCCTGCAGTAAACGCTTCACTGTCTTTCACCACAACTCAAGTGTCAGTAGAGTGGCCTTACTGCACACGGGCAGACCCAAGTTTAGTTCAATAACAATCATACTGCTGATTTTCACAGCCTTGACTCTGTCTCCAAAGTGGGATAATAACCTTGGCCCCTGTGGTGCGCAGACATGCCAGCAAACTGTCTCCTGAGCAAGTATCTTTTCGTGCTCCTATCACTTTTTGTTTAATACTCAAATTCCTATAACATATTTACCTCTCAATACAATGTTTTTATGTGATGCTTATGTGGAATAAAATTTCTGGGTGTATGTGCACAGAACAACACAATCCTTTTAGCAAAACTTTATGTGGGAAATTTCTTGAGCTATGTTCTAAATACAGGAAATACCTAGTCACTGTTTGAGGACTCACATGGACACACAAGCTTCCCATCTTCCAGTGCGAAGATTGTCCCACTGGAAGACGAGAAGCTTAGCCATTTAGGACTAGACCCCCCTGCCCAGGAGGCTTGGAGGCCTGCCCTAAGGGCATTAACCCCTCATGGACATGTTTCCATGTGCAGGAGGAGCTGTCAGTGTGTGAGGCTCTGCCCTCCCGGCATGCAGGTGAAAACAGATGGACTGAGGGGGCAGACTTCGGGGCATCGGTGATGTCTGTTACAGCCTTGAGTCCCATTCCCGGCTGTCTTATCCCTCTGAAAATTCATCATGCTGTCCACTCGTGTATGCATGCTATTCTTCAGTAAAAACCTTGACTTAAATGTCTTTTTAGATGTATGAACTATTAACAGGGTGTCATTTCAGAAAGAAGAATAAAAACAGAGATACCTTACATTAAGACTGAAACTTTCCCCAACTATTCTGGCTGGAGTTTCAAGATGGCCCAGTCTGCTTCGGCTTGCCTCACCAACAGCAGCATCTCAGAATTCCTGACATCAATGTGACATCAGTGTTTTGGCGATAGGGAGAACGATGCTGGCCCAGCGGTTCAAGTCAGGCTTACAAATATAGTTACTCATTTGGTCAGCTACTCACTTGTTTACTGAGAATTTGCTGAGCTCCCAGGTGTTTAAGGATGCTGGTGATAAAATGAGGATCAAGTTCTCCCTCAGCCTTCAGGGAGATCATAGACCAGGAAGGAGAGTGGATATGCGGTCAATTTAAGTGTGACAGAGAGGGTCAAGGAAACAGAAGTGTAAGCAAAGCTCCATGAGCATCACTTTGGTCCAAGAAGTTTGGGAAAGGCATTGAAGAGACGGTCAAAGTAGTCGGATTTTTGTAGCTATGTTTTCTTGGGTCAGTGTCACAAGGCAATAGATACAAAAAGCAAAAATAAACAAAACAGGACCTAATCAAACTTGCAAGCTTGTGCACAGCAAGGGAAATCACACAGAAAAGGAAAAGGCAACCAAAAGAAAAGGAGAAAATACTTGAAACCATGCAATCCACAAGAGCTTAATTTCCAAAATGTACAAACAGCTCATACAACTCAACGACAACAAAAAACCCAATCAAAAAAACGGCAGATCTAAACAGATATTTCTCCAGAGAAGACATGCAGATGGCCCATAAGTACGTGAAAAGATGCTCAAAACTGAAAATTATTAGAGAACTCCAAGTCAGAATTACAGCGAGGTACCACTTCACACCAGTCAGAAAGGCCATCACCAAAAAATTTACAAGTAACAAATGCTGGAGGGGGTGTGGGAAAAGGCAACTCTCGTACACTGTTGGTGGGAACGTAACTTGGTGCAGCCACTATAAAAAACAGTCTGGAAGCTCCTCAAAAACTAAAAACAGAAAGAATATGTGATTCTGCAATCCCGCTCCTGGGCATATACCCAGACAAAACTATAGCTTAAAGAGATACATTCACCCTATGTTCACAGCAGCACCATTCACAACAGCCAAGACTTGGAAGCAACTTAAGTGTCCACCCACAAATGAACGAATAAAGCAGATGTGGCATACATACATACAATGGACTACTGTCAGCCACAAAAAGAAGGAATAACGCCACTTGCTGCAGCAGCGATGGGCCCAGAGAAGATCATGCTGAGTGAGTCAGACAGAGAAACACTGTACGACATCCCTCATATGTGGAGTCTACACTGCGACAGAAATTAACTTATCTGTGAAACGGAAACAAACTCACAGACACAGAGAACAGACCTGTGATTGCCAAGGGGGAAGGAGGGTGGGTGTGCACTGCGATTTGGGGCCAGCAGACGCAAACGATTATATACAGGATGGAGAAACGAAACGCCCTACTGCAGAGCGCAGGGAACTATACTCACCACCCTGTGACAAACCATCACGGATAAAAGCATAAAAAAATCACATATCTATCAATCATGCATGTATATACATGCCTGAATAACTTGACTGTACAGCAGAAATTAACACACCATTGTGAATCAGCTACACTTCAATACATTTTTAAAACTTAAAAAATTAAGCCGAAGTTCGCAGAGACAGACGCGAACAGAGGCGGGAGGCTGCTCCCCGCGTCCGGCGACGCAGGCCACAGTGGAGGTAGGGCCAGGCTCCAGGCGATGAGGAGAGGAAGGGGCTGCTCTAAGAGGCGATGTCAGAAGGTAAGGGGCCTCTGATCGTGCACTGCTGCGCCGAGAATCTACTCTGTAGATAAAGAATCCAGAAAAGGTGTTTAAGTGAGGAAATGACATCCACAAACCAGCGTTTTCGGAAACTGAGAGTTCAACAGGAGGATGAGTTGGAGTGAGAAGAATGAGGTCAGTGGAGGGGCTTCAAAAGGCTTCCAGGGACAGGGATAAGGCTGTGTGTTTAGGAGAGCTTAGACCTGTTATCTCTACAAATGTTTAAGTTTCACCACTAGAGGTACAGTCATGGCCCCAGGCAGGCAGGCAAGGAGCTATGCTAACAATGTGCACCTTTGTTATACAAATAAGGAAGATGCAGCCCTCTCTGGAAGTCTAAAATACATCTACAGAGGTGAGATGAGGCAAAGAAGCACGATTTAAACACCCCCGTTACAAAGTCAAGTAAAACAGTAAAGGAGGAAATGAGCTAATAAAATAGAAGCGAACGTGTAAGGAACAGATAAGGGTGTTTTATTGGCCAAGCTATTAAATTAACAAAAAAAGAAAACCCAGCTCTTGTAAGGGAGAAGTCACTCGGTGCACAGCTTTGGTTTACAAAAAAAGGGCAGGTATAAAAAGTCCTGTACAACAGATCCAAAAGGATACGAAGCACAGGCCCCTTCCCTGGAGCTTCAGAGAGGTCTGATTTGTACGTATAAAACATACAGAAGAAATAACAACCAAAAATTTAAAAATTTCCTTGTGAGGGATGGTTAAACTTCCAATAAATAAAGCTGTCTTCCAAGGAGTAAATTTATAAGGAGATGGAGGGACTCTACGGGCAAAAAGTCTGCTTAACAAAATCTCAAAAGAAACACAGACACACACACCAGCTGCCTGTATATTCAAGAGAGGTTTACTGAGCACCTTCTAGACGTGGAGGAGACACGGTGATAAATGAAACATATGAAACCCTGCTCTCACGAAACAGCCATTCTCATCGTCCAACCCGTCTGTTCTTTCTCTTTCTTTTAATTTAAAAAAATTTTTTTTTTTTTTTGCTATGGACCAGTTTGTGTGTTTTTTTTTTTTTTTTTAAAGTCTTTACTGAATTTGTCACAATATTACTTCTGTTCCATGGTTCGGCTTTTTGGCCGTGAGGCCTGTGGGACCTTGGCTCCCCACACAGGGGTTGAACCCACACCCTCTGCACTGGAAGGAGGACTGCCAGGGAAGTCTCCCAGACGTTCTCTGATGTCCTGAAGCACAAGTCCTGTCTCACTCCTCCTGCTTAACCCCCTCAGTGGTGTCCAAGCACGAATTCTGTGGGGGAGGAAAATTTGCCACCTCAAAATTATAACGCAGATGACCCAGCTGCAAATGATCGTGACCCAAGGGACTCAAGGAGACCCTCTGCCATCCCCCTTGGCTGGCTGAAGAGTTTAGACTGAGCGTCTCCCACAGGAGCACAGCTGTCGTCAGTGATAACCTGCAGTGAACACAGGCTGGTGCGAAGCTCCGGGTCCTCCTGTCTCTGCCGAGCCACCAAACACTTGTCTACCTCACATTTGCTCTTTCATCTTCCTGTGAATTGCCTTCCTCGACCTTTGAAGTCCCAAACCACTACCCTCAACATCCTCCTTTGTCTTCAGCCAGAGATGCTATTTAAAGGGAGAGTTTCAGCCATTTCAGCAAGTTACTCAGTTTCCCCACATCTTCCTCTCTCTATGCATGTTATAAACTTCGTCTGGTTTTCTCCTGTTATCTATCTCATGCCAGTTTAATTCTTAGAGCAGCCAGAACAGCCAAGAAGAGCAGAGGGAAATGTCTTCCTCTTAGTACTGTCGGCTGGGGAAAAAAAAAATACACACACACACACACACACACACATACACACACACACACACACACACACATACACACACACACACACACACACACAACAGTCCTTGCCTGGAGAATCCCAGGGACGGCGGAGCCTGGTGAGCTGCCTTCTACAGGGTCGCAAAGAGTCAGACACGACTGAAGCGACTTAGCAGCAGCAGCATACAACCTAAAAGTTGAAGTGATGGTGGTTTAGTTGCAAAGTCTGCCTGACTCTTTGCAATCCCATGGACTGCAGCCTGCCAGACTCCTCTGTCCATGGGATTCTCCAGGCATGAATCCTGGAGTGGGTTGCCATGCCCTCCTCCAGGGGATCTTCCCCACCCTGCGATTGAACCCGGGTCTCTGGCGTTGCAGGTGGATTCTTTACCAACCGATCCACCACGGAAGCCCTTAAAGGTGAGAACTGTTTTATTCGACAGATCTTCTGAGGACTTCAGTCCAAAAAACCAGCCTCTCAGATCCTTCTAAGGGTCTGCTCCAACGAAGGGAGGAGCCAGGATACACAGGAATTTTCACAACAGAAAACTACCAACTCACACTGCTAATAATGTGCACCCCATTCAGCAGGTTCTCAGATAAACCACCGATGGCTGGTGGCAGTGTGGCAGTGGCGATCTTGGTAGTGAAGGTGACGACTAAGTGAGGCTTCCTGCCCTGGAGCAGAGGAAGCAAGTCTGCACAGGCCGACAACCTCAACCCACGACCTCCAACTGCCAGCTCAGAAAAGGAGAGAAAGGAAATCACATTCTGCTCCTGGCTTTCACCTGTGACTTGCAAGTTACCCGTTCCCCTTCGAACTTCTCTGAGCACAAGGCCCTGCTGGTTTTGATCAGTATTTTCCCTATATTGAAATGTAAACAGCAGTGCATCTGGGCATTTGTTCATTCATTTAGATTTTGAGCTAGACTCCAAGATTTGTTCACACTCCTAAACCTTCTACAAATCTCCCAAGTCACTAAAAGCATCAAAGTTGACTCTGAAGTCCCTAGACGCACTGTTTTGCCTCCGGTCTGGTGGCAGGGAGGGTTCAGGTAATGTTTGTGTGGCCTTTTAGTCCCAACAGTATTTAAACTACGTGTGCTGAGGGTCGCGCGCACAGGCACAATGTGATCTGAGCCTAGAAAGAGCACTCTTGTGCCTCTGATGACCCACTCCAGTGCTCTTGTCTGGAGAATGCCAGGGACGGGGGAGCCTGGTGGGCTGCTGTCTATGGGGTCGCACAGAGTCGGACATGACCGAAGCGACTTAGCAGCAGCAGCACCTCTGATGCCCGCTGATTGCCCGGTGCCGGACTCAGGTGCACTGGCTTTCCAATCAGCCGTGTCTGGGTTGGTGAGCTCAGAATGGGGACCTCAGGTTGGTGAGCTCAGAAAGGCGACCTCAGCTACATAAACACTCCTGACAATCGACTTGTAATGCGATACGTCACTCATAGGAGAAAGAAAGAAAGAAAGAAAGCAGATTTAAACTGCCTCTCAGCCTCTATTTTTATGATAGAATGGAGAGTTTTAGCTGCTTTGAGAATGATTACAATGTGAATATACTAGCAGGAGTAGAATGTAAAACCAAAATATAAAAGAGCTTTCAAAGTATCATTCATTTTACACTGAAACAAAGGACGTCAGAATGAATGAAAACAGCTCACTCCTACGGAGGCAGGAGGAAGACAGCATTTGGGTCACAGAGAGGGCCGTCCCTGCCTCTGGCCTCCTGGGAACAGGCTGAGAAGGGGAAGAGCGGGTCCTGGCGCCCAGGCTGAGGTCCCCCCACCAGCCGGCAAACTCAGAGACGGGGCTGAGGAAGACACGTCACAGCCATGCGGCCCAGGGCCATCTCTCCATGGCTCAGCCTCTCCATTCCCTTCTGGGAAGCGAGAAGGTGGGAGAGGAACCCCATTGGTTCCTGTCCTTTCTGTCATCCAGCATCTTGCTGTTTCCCACCTGTGGGAAATCATGGGAATAAAAACAATGCTTTCCCCTCCTTCCGATGAGAAGTTAAACATGAATTATTTACATTCAAATTTTAAAAGATCAAGTAGAACTTCCGCCCTTCTTCCTGTCCCTGGTTTTCCCAATAGCATGCTTTCAGCCTACTTCCATGGAGTTCAGGGCCGAAAGGTGTTTCTTCCAAACTGTGCCTTTCATATGTGCTGCTTGACAGCATTTCCATTTTTAATGAACAAGTGGGTGTTTTCTTTAAGAAGCTGTCTTCGGTCGCTTTTTCTCTCAAGAATCTATAAGTATTTTATGTGTGCAGAGTTTTTAAGCTGATATTTACATTGTATTGTATAGAGAGTATCCGCCTTAAGACAGCTTCATCTGTGACCCTACATTTATAGCTTCTTAAGCTTAGAATTGCAATACCAATCAATGCTCACATAATTTACCACTACTGAAAGACGACGACCTAAGAACACATCCCGTATTGGGACAGAAAGCTTATCTACAGCATGTGTGCAGAGTGAAAACATTTATTTCGTCATTCACTTTTATTTTTGTAGATATCCTTCAGTGTTTGAATTTCTTTTGCACCAAACTATGGGTAACTATGCATGGCCCATAAAATTAACCCTCTTCCCACAAAAGTCAATGAAATCTTTTCTTTCTGAAATTAATGCCTTAACTATTTGAGTCAACGCAAATCAAGAATGAAAGATAATGAACCCACTTCCCTGTGAGATTAAATTGTCCCACGCCTCCCACAAAGTGAGGAAAAAGAAAGCTGGGGCAAATGATCAGGTCAGGACAGTAGAGAGACTGAGGAAAGAAAGCTGTTGTGCTGATGTGGGAATTTTTATTCTATTTTTCTAGAATCAGATGATGTGATTTGTCTCATCATTAAAAAAAAAAATCTGAAGTTGATTTACAGTGTTCTATCCATTTCAGGTGTGCAGCAGGCAATTCAGCCGTATGTGTATATATAATAAATATATACGCACCCATATACATTCAGGTTCTTTTCATTACAGGTTATTACGGGACATTGAATATCATTCCCTGTGCCGGATGAAAGGTCCCTGTTGGTTATCTACTTCATATACGGCACTGTGTCAAATGATGTGATTTAATACTCCTCTGAATTAGGGCGTTAAACAGGCTTGGTGATACTGGCACTACAGGTGTACCTGAACAAGAGAACTTGGTGGGCTTGGCATTATAGTTCAGTGCTAGATCCGCCACAACGGAATCTGGAAGAGACTCTCCCCTGAATGTGGTCAGAACTTTAAAGACTTTGCATCCTGTAACACTGAAACCACCAAATAAGGTCAAGTAACAACAAAAATAAAAATAGATTAGACTATATCGAAGTTGCCATACATTAAAAGACACAGTCAGCAGAGTGAGAAGGCAACCTGCAGAATGGAAAAAAATATTTGCGAATCATGTATCTGAAAATCACCAGGTAAGTAAAGAACACTTAAAACTCAATAACAAAAGCAAATGGCCTGCTTAAAAAACTGGCAAAGCACTGTATAGGCACTTCCCTAAGGAAAGCCAATGGCAGACTAGTGGTCCGGGGTGAATGTGCCTGCAGGTGCCAGGGACACGGGTTCACTCCCTGCTCCAGGAGAATTCCTCATCTGCGGAGCAACTGAGCCCGTGGGCCTCAGCTCGGAGCCCGCGTCCTGCCACTGCCGCCGCCCGCGTGCCCAGAGCCTATTCCCGCAGCAAGAGACCACCAGAGAGAAGCCCGGCTTGCTGCCGCTGGAGAACGTCCGCATGCTGCAGCAGACCCCGTGCAGCCATAAACAAACGATTATAAAATAAAAGAAGACCAACGGCCAATAAACGCACGAGCAGGGGCTTGATATCACTCATTTAGGGGAGAGCAAGTCAAAGTCGTCGTTGGATTTCCACCCCCCAAACACCATCAGGAGGGCGGCTGCTGAAAGAGAAAAGAACCAGTGTTGGCGAGGATGTGGGAGATGGGGACTCCTGTGCCCCCTCAGTGGAAACGCACGGTGCTGCAGCTGCGATGAAAACCAGATGGCAGTTCTTTAAAAAAAATTTAAAAAGAGTCAACCGTGCAGCCCAGCAATTCCACTTCTGAGTCTTTACCCAAAAGAACTGAAAGCAGGGTCTTGAGATATTTGTACTCACATGTTCAGAGCACTATTCGCAACAGTAACTTAAAAATCTATCAATGAATGGTTAAAAAAATAGAAAAGAAAAAGAAAAAATGTGCTACAAACACCACAGTTAGAGTTAGCTTTACCAAGAAAGGGAATTCTGACACGTTACACCGTGGATGGGCCCTGAATATGTACATTACCTACATTATGTTAAGTGAAATAAGCCAGCTACACACAGACTAATACGGCATGATTTTACTTATAGGAGGAACCTCCTACAAAGTCAAATTCTGAGAAATAGAAGGGGCTTCCCCTGTGGCTCAGCTGGTAAAGAATCCACCTGAAATGCAGGAGACCTGGGTTTAACCCCTGGGTTGGGAAGATCCCTTGGAGAAGGGAAAGGCCACCCACTCCAGTATTCTGGCCTGGAGAATTTCACGGACTGTATTAATCCATGGGGTTGCAAAGAGTCCTACATGACTCAGCAACTTTCACTTCCACTTTCAGAAGGTAGGAAGGTGGCTGCCAGGAGGCTGCCAGGGAGGTGCTAGATGGATCCAGACTTGCACTCTTACGAGGGAACTCCTGCGGGTCAGGTGCAAAGCGATGTGAATGTATGTACCCTGACCCGCAATGTGCACACTGTGAGAAGGCGCACAGCTGCACTCAGCTCACACGCTAGTAAAGTAATGCTCAAAATTCTCCAAGCCAGGCTTCAGCAATATGTGAACCGTGAACTCCCTGACGTTCAAGCTGGTTTTAGAAAAGGCAGAGGAACCAGAAATCAAATTGCCAACATCCGCTGGATCATGGAAAAAGCAAGAGAGTTCCAAAAAAACATCTATTTCTGCTTTATTGACTATGCCAAAGCCTTTGACTGTATCAGTTCAGTTCAGTCGCTCAGTCGTGTCCGACTCTTCGTGACCCCATGAATTGCAGCACGCCAGGCCTCCTTATCCATCATCATCTCCCAGAGTTCACTCAGACTCACATTCATCGAGTCAGTGATGCCATCCAGCCATCTCATTCTCTGTCATCCCCTTCTCCTCCTGCCCCCAATCCCTCCCAGCATCAGAGTCTTTTCCAATCAGTCAACTCTTCGCATCAGGTGGCCAAAGGACTGGAGTTTCAGCTTCAGCATCATTCCTTCCAAAGAAATCCCAGGGTTGATCTCCTTCAGAATGGACTGGTTGGATCTCCTTGCAGTCCAAGGGACTCTCAAGAGTCTTCTCCAACACCACAGTTCAAAAGAATCAATTCTTCAGTGCTCAGCCTTCTTCACAGTCCAACTATGGATCACAATAAACTGTGGACAATTCTGAAAGAGATGGGAATACCAGACCACCTAACCTGCCTCTTGAGAAATCTGTATGCAGGTCAGGAAGCAACAGTTAGAACTGGACATGGAACAACAGGTGAAGGAAGGTGAAGGTGAAGTCGCTCAGTCGTGTCCGACTCTTTGTGACCCCGTGGACTGTAACCTACTAGGCTTCTCCGTCCATGGGATTCTCCAGGCAAGAATACTGGAGTGGATTGCCATTTCCTTTTCCAGGGGATCTTCCCGACCCAGGGATTGAACCCGGGTCTCCTGCGTTGGAGGCAGACGCTTTAACCTCTGAGCCACCAGAAAAGCAGACTGGTTCCAAATAGGAAAAGGAGTCCGTCAAAGCTGTATATTGTCACCCTGCTTATTTAACTTCGATGCAGAGTACATCATGAGAAACGCTGGACTGGAAGAAACACAAGCTGGAATCAAGATTGCCAGGAGAAATATCAATAACCTCAGATATGCAGATGACACCACCCTTATGGCAGAAAGTGAAGA
>SJYG01000320.1:299724-334351 GCA_006410535.1 Litocranius walleri
CGCTCCTCCCTGCCCAATCCCCACTGCTGTCGGTCGCAGGCGTTTGCGCTGCTTATCCGCTGAGGGTTATACTGTTGAATTCGTAATCTGTTGATTTTAATTATTTATTTGTTCTTCCTTCCTGTTATGTTGCCCTCTGTGCTTCCAGGGCTCGCCCCATGCACAGCTGTGAGAAAGTTCCCGAATTTTAGGGAACCTCTCTTTTTAAGAGTCTCTTCCTGGGACGAGATTCCCTTCCCGTGCCGGGGTTCCCTCCCTACCTCCTTTGTCTCTTTCTTCGACCTTTAAAATAATTCCTACCTGGTTTTGAAGCCAATGATCTGCTTTGCTGGATGCCTGATGTCCTCTGCCAGCATTCAGAAGTTATTTTGTGGAATTTACTCAGCGTTAAAATGTTCTTTTGATGAGGTAGAGAGGGAGAGAGTGTTCCTCCCTTCCTCAAATCCGTATTGTTTTCAGCTACCAATCTGCTGGGAATCTGCAGTCATAGGAAACTAACGCAGGCCTTAATACTTTCATATCGTTTTGAAGTTAAGTGTAAAGGTTCTGCTCCTCTTTTAATATTAATCTAAAAAACTAACATATTACTGTCATGAATATAAAACACATCCTTGGATCAAGAAGCTGCCCTGTATCTTATCACATGTCATTTTACCTGGAAACCCACAGACACACACAGACACACAAACACTCACACCTCTGATTCCTTTATCACTCATTTACCTTTTGAACAAAGTTTTACGTTAGCTTAAACATTTCCATTCATTCCCGGGACCCTGCTCTCCAGCAGAATAAGTTAAGCGGGCACACTCCTCCCATCTCCCCTCCGGGCCCACACCCTCTTCCCAGGTCTTGCTTACCAAGCCTGGCCAGGGGAGACGCTGACCCAGACTCTCACTCAAAACTCAAGGTCATTGGGGGAACTCGGGTGCATCTCCTTCTGCAACCACAAGGGGGTGCAGCGCCCACGAAGTAGAGCCTGGTCTGAAGCTGGAGCCGGGCACCCGGTGCAGCTTCGATGCCTGATTCCCGCTGGAACCTTGGGCTCCAACACACCACGACTCACGCAGGCCCGCCACGCTCGCTGGATGGTCTCCCGTGTGCCACCCCAGCGTTGGCCACAGCCTCCTGCAGAATTCTTGGTGAGAGTGGGCTAAATAGTCATGCTTCCGCAGATCCAAAGCCCACATGGGCCTTCCTTTTTTCCCAGTCTTCTTTGGGATCTTCTGTATTCGAAACAGCAGGTAAAAGGTCTTTCCTGAACAGCAACTTCCCGGCCACCTCTACGTGCAGGGCTTCCAGGATTCTCTACCATCCAGAAGCCCCTGACTTCCTGCAGGTAGGGACTTGCCGGCCCCTCTCCCTAGAGCAAAGGAAAGCAAATGGACAAATAGCAAAGGTGAGTCTTCAGGATGCACCCCGTCACGCCTAGCAGCCAGGGTGCATGTGTCATTTTTGCCAGCCACAAACTGGCACTTGCCAAGAGCACTGCCAGCGATGGCACAGCGAGCGCATTTGCCATCTGCCTCCGTGGGGTTTAGACTGCCCGCTGCAGCTGCTGGCCTTCAGCACCCCAAGAGGGAGCTCAGGGTGGAGTGAGGCACTCTGTGCTCCAGGGAGTTTGGTGGGATAGGTCTTTAGATCCTTAGCTATTTTCAGGAACTGATTTCATGATCCCAATCCTTCAGTTCGGTCCTCAGTCATGTCCCACTCTTTGCGACCCCATGGACTGCAGCACGCCAGGCCTCTCTACCCATCCCCAGTTCCCTGAGTTTGCTCAAACTCATGTTCATTGAGTCGGTGATGCCAATCAACCATCTCATCCCCTGATGTCCCTTTCTCCTCCTGCCTTCAATCTTTCCCAACATCAGGGTCTTTTCCAGTGAGTCAGTTCTTCACATCAGGTGGCCAAAGCATTGGACTTTCAGCTTCAGCATCAGCCCTTCCAATGAACATTCAGGACTGATTTCCTTCAGAATGGACTGGTTGGATCTCCCTGCAGTCCAAGGGACTCTAAAGAGCCTTCTCCAACACCACAGTTCAAAAGCATCAATTCTTCAGCACTCAGCCTTCTTTATAGCCCAACTCTCACAACCATACATGACTACTGGAAATACCATCGCTTTGACTAGATGGACCTTTGCTGGCAAAGTCATATCTCTGCTTTTTAATATGCTAACTAGGTTGGTCATAGCTTTTCTTCCAAGGAGCAAGCATCTTTTGATGTTACGGCTGCAGTCACCATCTGCAGTGAGTTTGGAGCCCAAGAAACTAAAGATCCCAATCCTTGTGTCTCTCCGTATCTGGAAAAGCATTAAATCCCTTCATGGCGACATCAGCTCCTCATGACTAGCAGAAAACCTTCTGTAAAGTAAGCACTTGAGGTAAACTGAAAGGCGCTCAGTCGTCTCCGACCCTTTGTGACCCCATGGAATTCTCCAAGCCAGAATACTGGAGCGGGTAGTGTTGTAGCCACGCATTCCGGGAAACAAACTCAGAAGGACAATGCAGGTGGTGGAGTGCAGTTTATTACACCGGGGGGCCCAAGGCAGAATCTCCTCTTAGTCAAGGACCCCCACCACTTTTTTTTGAAAACCTTATATACCCTAACTGTACGTGCCTAAACCCACCTTCTCAAATTCTCTGAAATAGTCTGAACAAAGGGAAAGAAAGATACAATGAAAGTTAACCCATGATTTGTATGCCTTAAGCCTAGGGAGTTAACAGTGGGCAATTATCAATAGGCCTGTGATCACACCCCAATAAGCAAAATAGAATTTATGATTCTATTCGGTTACACAGATAATTAGGGTATTCTTTTAGGCGACGGAAAGTGTACGTATGAGCCCTGGGGCTCTGCCATGGTTGGGGGGGTGGGGGGTCTGGTTTTCCAGCTGGTATGTCATTTCCATAGATACTGGACATACAGCTCGAAGTCCACAGTCTGGCCCAAGATGGAGTCCTGCTTTCAAGATGGAGGCTGTTCTGTTTCCTCCTTCAGATAGCCTTTCCCTTCTCCAGGGAATCTTCCCAACCCAGGGATCAAACCCAGGTCTCCCGCATGGTAGGCAGTCACTTTACCGTCTGAGCCGCCAGGGAAGTCGCGATAGCTAAGGTGCATATCGAGTGATTTCAATGAAAGGAGATTCTTGCATCTTCCCACACAGAGAAAAGTCCTAAGTTCACCAACGTGAGATTCTGGGTTTGTTATATAATTACCAGTATGCTTTTGATGTTCAACTAGCTGGGTTTTTTTTTCCCCAAAAAACGCCATATATTCTGTCCTTTCCTTCCTTTCATTCTTCTGAGCATCCCTCAGAGCTATCTGAGAGGCATTATCCCAGGATCAAGTTCTCAGCAAATTCACTGAAAAAACATAATTCTCTACACTTCTAGGTTGTGGATTTTTTTTCTCAATCCACAAAACCCACAAAGTAAGTAAATTTCCTTTAAAATTGTCAAGCTTAATTTTAAAAAGCTAAACACATTCTATAAATGTAGAACATATAGGCCAAAGGTTAATTTATTCACACATGAGAGAACACTCAGGATGATAAAGCTGGATAAGACAGCATTTGAGAAACAAATGAATATAGTCTGTCTGAGAAAATCTGCTGAAATGGGTTTGCTAGGTTAGAGAAAGGATGGGCCAGGGCAATGAAACTGTAACCACTGTTTCTCTTCTCATCTGCATCTGAAGCAGAAATCTGTGTCTCTGGGAGACACAAGTCTGCAGGTTAGCAAGTAAATTCAGGAAGTCTGGGCTGGCCGTGACCAACAGTAGACAGCAAAGCAGAGTGCATATCTCTAGGAAACTAAATAATCCTCGGATGGGTTTGTTAAACGATGCCCTGAGAATATACGCCTTCCTTCTTTTGTTTGTTTCCAAGTTTCTGGTGATTTTTCTTTCCACAATTAGGTGGGGACTCTCCTTCCATCCACTTCACTGATTCCCCAGGCAGCACTGTCTCCTGATTAATGTTTTAAGTTACTACATCTTTGATGTGCCTTTCTGTTAATGGGAGACGCACCTAATAACATTTGCAGTCAGTTCAGTTCAGTTGCTCAGTCGTGTCTGACTCTTTGTGACCCCACGGACTGCAACACACCAGGCCTCCCGGTTCATCACCAACTCCCAGAGTTTACTCAAACTCATGCCCATCACGTCAGTGATGCCATCTAGCCATCTCATCCTCTGTCGTCCCCTTCTCCTCCTGCCTTCCACCTTATCCAGCATCAGGGTCTTTTCCAATGAGTCAGTTCTTCGCATCAGGTGGTCAAAGTCTAACCCTAGCCCTAACCCTACATTCTAGATAGATTTCAACAATAGTTCGCATGTCCCAAAGTGCCTTGACAACAGTAGTTTCATTTTTCTTTAATATTAAAAGAGAGAGGATAATTCACGAAGAACTGAACAAATTCAAAATTATTGCTCAGTAACTAGATTTCATATGAAAGTAAAATGGTTGTTGTTGTTATTACTACTCACGTGATCGTCACACAAACCTTAGCTGAGAGATTTGTTACAGATCGGGAGACTGAGGCTCAGCGGTCATTTCCTTATGTCACGTGAGGAGAAGCCTTTCACCGCCTCTGCATTTTCTGCTGGCTTCACTGCCTTCGGCTATCATGTTTAAAACGTTAGGATTGAAGTTTTCCATTTAAAGTTTAGGTTTATCTTATCTGTAGTTTCAATTTGTGATTTTTAAAAGAAACTGAAGAAATCACTCAAAATCATTTGCTAAATAGAACTCTATAATGGATAGTTACTTAAAATTATAATTAGGGCAAGAAGCCCCTTAAATCGTTGCTAAATGCTGCTCTTCCTTGCCATCCACTAAGTCTGTGCTTTTCTGTGAGACCTTATGGTTCAAGAGGGCATCCTGTTACTCAGCTTTAGCTATTGTCAATTCTGAGTTCTTTAACTTCTCCAGGTGTCTCCCCTGAGGGTTAGTATCTCAAAGCCCCTGGAAACAGTCTTTCTTAAAATATATATATATGAGAGAGAGAGAAAGAGATGTTTTCTTACGTAAAGTATTTAACAGCTAAGGAAGGAATTAGATTTCGCCAAGCTTTGAGGATGATTACGGCTTTATACACAGCGACTGCCAACATGAGAACCCATATACGAACGAGAGGAGAGAATGCGGGCTCGGCAGGAGAAGGTCCGCTGAGGATGCCGTGAGCCATAAGCTAGGGACCCGGGAGAGCTCTGAGTCACACTCTGAGTGGCATGCCAGCTCGATGCCAAGGCTCCCAGCCCAGGACGCTCCTCCCAGCGCCGCCCACCTGCTTCCGGTCCCCAAACGTTGAGGGCCCCCTCCACAGGGGATGCCCATGTGCTCTTCCCTGGACCGGGGCCCCAGCCACCGCCCTCTGTCCCCACCTCCCACTGCCCGAGACCCACCTAGAGCGGCTTCTTCTGAAAACGCGCCTCCATCCCCAGGTCCCGGCTGGGTGTCGACAAGCTCTCCGCTTCCATCAGTCTCTCTCCTCTGCAGGCCCCTCACTTGCCTGTCCCAGCATTAAACTAAGCTGCCCGCACAGCACCTATGACATCCCTTGCCTGTGGAATCTAAAATATGACACCAGTGAACTTATTTACAAAATGGGAGCAAACTTATAGACAGAGAGAACAATCTGTGGTTAC
Source organism: Litocranius walleri (assembly GCA_006410535.1). NCBI lineage: Eukaryota > Metazoa > Chordata > Mammalia > Artiodactyla > Bovidae > Litocranius > Litocranius walleri. The sequence goes on from SJYG01000320.1 coordinate 305,375, forward strand.
CGGGGGTAAAGGTGGGAGGGAGGGACGAATTAGGAGCCTGGGATGAACTTGACATCGGTATACTCTTATCAATAAAATATATAAACAAGGACCTACTATATAGCACAAGGAACTATATTCACTATCTTGTGATCAACTAGAACGGAAAAAATCGGAAAATGAAGAAAACAGGACTCAGTCCTGAATGTTCGCTGGAAGGACTGATGCTGAGGCTGAGGATCCGATCCTTTGGCCACCTGATTAGTGAGGAGCAGATTTATTGGAAAAGACCCTGATGCTGGGAAAGACTGAGGCGGGGAGGAGAAGGGGAGGCAGAGGATGAGATGCTTGGAGGGCATCAGCAACGCGATGGACATGAGTTTGAGCAAACTCCGGGAGTTGGTGATGGACAGGGAGGCCTGGCGTGCTGCAGTCCACGGGGTCACAAAGAGTCAGACACGACTGAGCAACTGAACTGATATACAGTTATCACATTGCTGTGCACTAGAAACTAGCACAACAATATAAGTCATCTCTACTTAATTAATTAAGGCTCCTAAGGGAAGGGGTCACAGCTACCTGTATCCCTACCCCTTTAATCGGTCACTCATACTCCACGGAAGTTACTGAATACCTATGTGTTGAAGGAATGCTAACCTCCCAAAGGATGTCTCTCAGTCTTGTTAAGTCTAGTCAAAGCATACTGACCGTAAATACTTCAAAAGCAATGTGTATGGCATTTACATGAGAGGGTCCCTACTCAAAGGAGTTGAAGGATTAGTCTGTATACATGAAAGACAATGACAGTAATAAGCCATGTTTACTAGCAGGAGGACAGTGTGTCATGCAGACACACAATACTGTGTGTGGATAAAAATGGGAGCGCTTTACGAGAAATAGTGAAGTTTGAGGCATCACTTCACAATAGCCTTAAATCACCAGAATTCAGAACGATAAACTCAAACAACAGACTCCTCAGATCGCAGGAGCCCCCCTGGCAACTGACAGCTGCAGGCCCAGCGCACAGGGCCCGTTTCAGGGGGCCGACGTGAAGAACGTTCTGTTCACAGTCTCCGTTCGGCGTTGTTTCCACAGAGCCTTTGTGGCTGAGCTTAAAGGGCTGCGTTCTCAGCACACAGTCTTGTTTGTCAGGTCATTATTTTTACAAGCGCAAACCTGCCCATGTATTCTCTGTGCTACCCGTGTTTTAGTTCCAAACATCCTTCCCAGGGAGGCCCCAGGTCTCCAGAACTCCTGATTCACCTCCGAGCCATGAAACTGCTTTGAAACAAATTATTCTTGCTGCGGCGAGCACTGGAAGAAAGCATATAGTATATTTGATTCAGATAGAGCTTTCATTATTTTGGCAGTAGGTCTGACTAAATACATTTATTACTATAGTTTTGAAACTAGTTTTAGAATCCAAAAGAAAGCTTTCTTGAGAGCCATGTCTTATTCCAAGGCTCTGGATAAAAGCATCACTTCAGAAAACTGTTTTGTGGACAGCTCTGGTGGTGCAGTGGCTAAGAATCCCCTCGCCAATGTGGGGAACATGGGTTTGATTCCCAGTCCAGGAAGAGCCATATGCCACAGGGCAGCTAAGCCCACGAGCCACAGCTACTGGGCCCACACCCCCGAGCCTGTGCTCCAAACAGGAGGAGCCACCACGACAGGGAGCTTGCGCACAGCGGTGAAGAGCAGCCCTGCTCGTGCAACTGGAGGAAATGCAAATTGTGGCAAAAGAAAACGGTTTTTGTTTCCTAGTGATACACGTTCACACCATGTCGAAGTGTCCGTGTGAATTTTTGTTTGTGAATATGTATGCAACTATGGGTTAGAGGATAAAGCATCTGCCTGCAATGCGGGAGACCCTGGGTAGGGAAGATCCCCTGGAGAAGGAAATGGCAACCCACTCCAATACTCTTGCCTGGAAAATCCCATGGACTGAGGAGCCTGATAGGCTATAGTCCATGGGGTCGCAAAGAGTTGGACATGACTAAGCGACTTCACTTCACTTCTATTAAGTTATACACACACACCCCACGTACATATATTTTCTATCTGTGTGGCTCCTTCCTTATGTGCCATCTCATCTGGGTGCCCCAGGATGCTGTTTTGTAAGACCATAGTATAAATATACTCATCAAATTGATAATGTCACCCTTAAACCATGAATTATATTGCCAAAGAGCAAAGAGTTGGACATGACTAAGCGACTTCACTTCACTTCTATTAAGTTATACACACACACCCCACGTACATATATTTTCTATCTGTGTGGCTCCTTCCTTATGTGCCATCTCATCTGGGTGCCCCAGGATGCTGTTTTGTAAGACCATAGTATAAATATACTCATCAAATTGATAATGTCACCCTTAAACCATGAATTATATTGCCAAAGGAAGGGAACATAAACTCCAATCTTAGAATATTTCCATCAGAAAGAGCTAGGGGGAAAAACAACAACAACAACAACTGTTTATCACCTAAACACAGGCTTGCTCTTCAGAAATATGGAACGCCCCAACTGTAAATATTGATGTGAGCTCATAACACATATTTGTCCTTTCTCTTAAATCCTTCTCTTCTACCTATAGGAGATTCGAACTTGTTCGGTCATCATTTAAAACATTCTGTCCCTGACTGGAGTAGTTTATAAATTTGCTTCATGATAAAATATGAATTTGAGGAAACCCTCTGGTATATCAGAATCCATAGTAGAGAGGGCTTCAGAAATAGCATTTTAGACAAAGGTCTGAGGTCAGTACTTCTCAAACTTTGATACACAAATTAGTCACCTGGGGAACCTGTTAGCATGCAGACTCTGATTCAGCAGATCTGTGATCTAGCAAGCTCCCAGGGTATGTTGAGCCACCGGTGAAAGGCTTTGAGAGGCTGAGAACTTGCTGCCTGTCACCATCAGGCCTGATAGGAGGTGGTGAGCTAGTGGTTAGTCTCCAAAGCATCAGATGTTAGCAGGCTTAGATCCCGTGAAGTCAACGTGCAGGTTGTTATTGTTCAGTTCCCAAGTTGTGTCTGACTCTTTGTGACCCCAGGGACTGTGGCACACCAGGCCTCCCTGTCCATCACCAACTCCCAAAGCTTGCTCTAACTCATGTTCATAGCGTTGGTGATGCCATCCAACCATCTCATCCTCTGTCACTTCTTTCTCCTCCTGCCTTCACTCTTTCCCAGCATCAAGATCTTTTCCAGTGTGTCAGCTCTTTGTATCAGGTGGCCAAAGAACTGGAGCTTCAGCATTAATCCTTCCAATGTGGTTGGATCTCCTTGCAGTCCAAGAGACTCTCAAGAGTCTTCTCCAACGCCACAGTTCAAAAGCATCAATTCTTTGGTGCTCAGCCTTCTTTATGGTCCAAGTCTCACATCCATACATGACTATTGGAAAAATCACACCTTTGACTATTTGGACTTTTGTTGGCAAAGTGGTGTCTCTGCTTTTTATAGGAGTATAGTATATAAAGTATAGGAGTTGGTTTAAAAAAAAAAAAAGACTTAGGAGAAAGCACTTTTTAACACCTCGTGTTGCTGCTCCAAACACTCAGGCCGTCTTGATAGAACTAGTATAATCCGGCCAGTATTTCTTGGATCAATAGTCTTCTACAACGTGACTTCTATAGTCTATGCAGTATTCCATTTTTTTTCTGTTTTGTTGGGTTTTGTAGTTCTTTTTGTTTAATTCCGAAGACACTTACCTCTTAGTTTCCTTCAGTCCACCTATATTGAGTAAAGTAAGTCCCCCACATACGAATGAGTTCTGTTCCAAGAGCATGTTTGTAAGTCCAATTTGATCATAAGTCCAACAAATGTAGCCCAGGTGCCCATCTAACACAGGTGGCTATATAATACTCTACTGTAATAGGATCATAGTATTTTTCACACAAATAATACATGAAAAACGAACAAAAAAGAAAACCAAAACGTTTAAATCTTACAGTACAGCACCCTGAAAAGCACTTGAGGACAACAGCTGGCACCCAGGGCTGGCATCGGGAGAACAGGCAGGAAAAGCCCCGACTGGCTGGGCGGGGAGACAGCGGGGCGACAGCAGGGCTGAGGGGCCGTCAGCGCAGATGGAGTCCCAGCTGCAGCGGCGCTCGTGCTGACGTCGGTGGCGCGGGTTCTGGAACCGGGTTCTGCATCCTGCTGGAACCAGATGCACGTTCGCATCTTTGAAAGTGCCCGGCTTGAAGGTTTATAGCAGTTAGCTTACTGTACACACCACGTGGAAAGTCCTGGACTAGACAGTATTAGGAGTCACAGCAATAAACAAGGCGCAATCCTTACCCTTCAAAGCAAATGCAACCTAGGGGAGAAACAGGATGTGAACTGGAATACCTTCAGGCAAGGTCAGACGTTACACCACTGCAATGACAACCTGAGGGCTACAGTTCTGGGAATTCGGGAGAAACAGAAATGATTCCTGATTGCAGTGTCAGGGCAGGATACGAGATCTGAAACCAGGACTCTCTGACTATCCTTGCCACAGAAAAGAGGACAACACAGCCCAGTTATCACAGCCACAGGACCCTGACCTTGGCCTCAAGCCAGTGAGGTGCTGCCACGGTTTCGTTTAAGCCTTGCAACCGTGGTCCCAGTTGTGAGTTTAGGAAATAAACCGCGACTTTCTTCCCAAGACTAACCAGAGAGTGTTTCATGGACCCAGAGGGAATCACTATTGAGTGAAAAGAATTTTAGAACGGTCACTTAATGCACATTTCTCTCTTGTATAATCTTCATCAGTTGCTATCATCCTTCTAAGAAGTATAATTTTTAACTATATATCTTATAAAACTAAATATTTTAGTCTTAGTCTTTTTAGAAAATTGACACGGTGCAGAGTTGTCACATTATGTATGACTGTGGGCACTTCGTATTGCTCCATTGAACTATGGCACTATGTCTGATTCTGTAACAAAAGATTATGAGAGAATAGCATACGGTTATTTCTACAATAATTCAAAATATGTAAAACAAATCTGTTTTGTGCAAACCATTCTGACTCATAATTTTACTTTTACGAGAAGCCTTGAAAGTAGTTTTTCAGTTCAAAGGAAGCTATTCTAGCAAAGAGATATTATGAAACAATTTACCAGTTTTATGACTTGTATAAAAAAAATGTTACTTCTACTCTGTACTGTGCATCTAAATCTGCATAATTCTAAAATTGGAACTTTAACAGCTATATGAAATATAGAATGGTATGTTTTTTTTTCATGAAGCAACATATATTTATGGAAGCAAAATACATGCAAAGTTTTTATTGCAGAAGGGCCAGATGTCAAAACATCTCAGCAACAAGACGATATATTTTGACACTGGTTATTTATGGTTCCACAGTATATTGTGATAAAACAGAAGGCATACATTTTCAAAAGCAATGTCCCCATTCTCTTCTCAAATTAATCATCTTTAGAGTGTTCCAAATCATAGACATATAATGATGCTTGGTTTTGACAGTGTTGATCGTGGGATTTTCCTATAGCCATGTTAATCAAGCAAAATCACCTGTCAGAAAGGCAGTTTGAAGACTAATTCCATCACATATAATGGGCAAATCATACTATTGATGGTTCTAAAAAAAAAAGTCACTAATACTTTGACTTTGGAGCTGAGTCCTGGGACGACTTATTCTGATAGACCCTTAGCTTACATATTTCAACAACTGACAGCCTGTTTCACAGAGTGAAGTAAGTCAGAAAAGGAAAAATAAACGCAGCATATTAATATATATATGTATGGAATCTAGAAAAATGGTCCTGATGAACCTGTTTTCAGGGAAGGAATGGAGACCCAGATCTGAGAATGGACTGTGGGGGACAAAGGGAGGAAACTGCATCAAGATATATTCGCCCCCAGGGTGAGACGGGCAGCTGGTGAGAAGCGGCCGCGCAGCACAGGAGCCCAGGCTGTGATGACGGGATGGGGGCAGGACGGGACGGAGGGAGCTTCAGGAGGAGGGGACGTGTGTGTTCTGGCTGGCTCACACTGCCGCAGGCCTCCCTGGTAGCTCAGCTGCTAAAGAACCCGCCTGCGATACAGGAGACCTGAGCTCTGTGCCTGGGCTGGGAAGATCCCCTGGGAAAGGGAAAGGCTCCCCACTCCGGTGTTCTGGCCTGGAGAATTCCATGCAGTGTATAGTCTGTGGGGTCGCAAAGAGTCTGCACGACTGAGCGGCTTCCACTCACTCACACTGTTGTATGACTGAAACCAACAGAGCATTGTAAAAGTTAAAACAAAACACGAAAGCATAAAGCAAACAAACACTGATGGGAAGAGCCGATGCCCAGGAGCGTGACGCAGACAAACCCTGCTCGGAACGCACGGTTGACGTGTGCAGGGTTCTGGCGTTCTCAGCAGGCGCTCTGTAGGCACCCACTGATGGGAGGCCCTCTGCCCGCTTTATGCTGAAAACAGCGTAAGCCAGGGCCTGCCTCCGCCCTGCAGCTGCTGCTGACTCTGCTCATGTCGCTGCCAAGCTCACGAGGAAGCCTGTGAAGCAGAAACTCTGTCCACTGACGGAGAACGCCCTAAGCTGCTCTATAAAGGAGTATTGATAGAGTCATAGAAACCAACAAGGCATTATCCCTTGAAATCTCCTTTGTAAAAAAAGTGACCTGAGAAAGAATGTAGGAAAACAGAAAGTTCATGGAGAAGGCAAAGTCTTAACGAGGGGTATTTCCACCACATATATCTAAGCATAGGGGGAATGAGTTTTTCTTAAAAATGCTTCCCTAGCAGAGCAGTTATCTTTATTTAAGTCTTTATGAAGTTGTAATAATATTTGGGCAATCTTTCTCAATGGTTTTATTTTTTAAAAACAAAACTTTGGGGAAGATGTATTACCATAAAATAGTACCAACCAATGGTAGTTTAATGTTTGTAGAGGTCACTTGACAGAATCAGTAAGAAAATATTTTTTAAAGGTGACTGACTCATGGGAGGTGAGTAGTGTTTGGTGAATAGATGGAAGCCAAGGGGAAGTTCCCCCAGATATCCTGCAGGCATCCCAGGCTCCATCCAAAGCTCCTCAGCTTTGGGTGGACACAGACACATCCCTTCTGTGTTTACATCCCTGAGGACAACAGGTGTGGGCAGATTCATAGACCCCCCAAATGGCCACATCCTAAGCCTCAGAAGTTGTAAATGCATGGCTGTCTGGCAAAAGGGAGCTTGCAAACATGATCACGTTAATGATGTGTTCTGGGTTAGTGAGGTGGGCCCAGTATGTTCACATGGGTCCTATTAAGTGAATGGAACTGAGGAGGGTCAAAGTGAGCTGGAGGTGAAGATTTTACACCTGCTGCCGGCTTTGCAGTTGGAAGATGGGGCCAGATACCAAGGAATGCAGCTACCTGTAGATGCTGGAACAAAGAAACGCAGCTCCACTGTGGGTTTTGGCCCAGTGAAACCATTTGGGACTTTTGACCACTGCTAGAACTAATAAAATGGTGCTGTGTTAAGTTTGAGGTCACGTGTTAACAGCCTCAGTAGGAAACTAGCACTCCATCCAGCTGAATGCCTCTCCCCATCTTAAACCTCACTCAATTTTTCATTGGCCATGTCCCTATTTCAAGCCCCTATCAATACTTAACTCCCTTGCCTTAAACCAAACAAACTATATATATGTGTGTGTGTGTGTGTGTGTGTGTGTGTGTGTATACATATATATAATTTTTACATGTGAGTATGTAATTTTTTTTGCCATACCCTGCACAGCATGTGGGACCTTAGTTCCCTGACCAGGGATCGAACTCATGTTCACTGCATCGGAGGTGCAGAGTCTTTTTTTTTTCCCGTTTTTAATTTTTATCTGTTTATTTTTTGCTGTGCTGGCTCTTCGTTGTTGTGTACAGGCTTTCTCTGGTCTCAGTGGGTGGGGGCCACTCTGTTACGGTGCACAGGCTTCTCTTGTTGCAGAGCACGGGCTTCAGGGCGCTCAGGCTTCAGGGGTTGTGTTTCATGGGCTCCAGAGCACAGGCTCAAAAGTTGTGGGGTCTCCGTTGCCCTGAAGCATGTGGAATCTTCCCAGACTAGGAATCAAACCTGCATTGTCCCCTGCATTAGCAGACAGCTTCTTAACCACTGAAGGGCCAGGGAAATCACTCTATAATTTTTATATAAATAAGCTTTTTGTATCTTACAATTGTTTTGTAGATTTACAAAAATAGTACAGAGCATACACCCAGTTTCCCCTATTGTTAACATCTTTCAGTGGCACATTTGTTAACCCATGAACCAATGTTGTTACTATTTTTTTTTGTTTTTGTTTTTGACATTACTATTTTTAAATAGCTTTATTGCAATAGAATCCACCCACTTAAAGTACCATTGTGTTTAGTATATTCGCAGGGTTGCGAAAGCATCGTTACAACCTCATTTTAGAATTTTGTCTAAAAGAAACCCCACCCAGCAGTGGTTCCTCCTCCATTTCTCCCCATTCCCACTCACCCTCCAGCCCCTGCCTGCCTCTAACCTACTTCCTGTCTCTGGAGGTTTGCCTGTTCTGGGCATTTCACACAAATGGAATCATCCTATATGTGGTCTAATGTTTTTTCTGTGTGTGCTTCTTATACTTGGCATGTTTTTAAGATTCATCAATGTAACGTGTAATAGTACTTTATTCTCCTTTATTGTTGGGTAACATTCCACTGTGTGGATGGATTATTATATTACTACATTGTGTGGATGGATTAAACTTTTATTTATGTTTTACTAAAAAATAAATAAATAAATAAATAAATAAAACTTGTTATACATTTAACAGTTACAGTATTAGTAATTAGTATTATAACCACTGCATCTCTGGATATAATTGTAAAGAAGCTTTCAACAATCACTTAAAAAGGCATAATAATAAGTAATTACTTTATGGAAGCCATGTATATCTACCCACAGTAAGAATGGTTAAATAATACTGATTCTGATGATAAACATATGGGTTCTTGTGGCAAAGCACAATCATCCCGATTTAGATAAAAGTGAGACGGCAGTCCAAGACGCAGCATAGAAAGATCCTGAATTCAAGCACCGCCCCGCCCCCGCCCCCAGGACACAGCACATTTCAGCTGCACAGGGAACAATGTCCTCTGAAAAAGAACTGCAAACTGGCTGAACTACTCCTGCACAACTAGGGGTAAAAAGCGCCATGTCGAGATGGATGCAAGAGGCAGGGATGTGGGCTCATTACAGCCCCGCCCCGCGTGGTGACCCACAACCGCAAGGGATCTCACAGGTTTGAGCTTCCCCCAGAGAAAAGGTATGTGCTCCATGCCAGGCATCCCGACCCCTGGACAAGCACCAGAGAAACGGGCCTCCTCATGCCTGCAGAAAACCACCGGGGCCTGCGTCCATGGCTCCAGAGGGCTGAAGAGGACTGTATTTCCCCTTTCAGAGGACTTGCTGTGGTCTCAGTTACTCTGGGACTCAGCACAAAAGACACCCGGTCTAACTGAAGAATATTCATTTGCTAATCTTGGAGCATTGGCTGGTGGGGTGGGGGACAGATGAAAGTCTCCCTGAGGACAGAGGCACTGGGGGAAGGCATTACTGGACTCCCGCATGCCTGCGAGCACAGATGGTTACAGACGGATACAGAAAGCACCCACTGCCCTGCCACGGCTGGATACAGAAAGCACCCACTGCCCAGGCACAGCCAGCTGCTGCATCGCTCCTCCACCCCTATGGGGCCAGCACACACAAGGAGTCACAGCACCCTCCTGGCCCCGTGCTAACGCTGCCACAGGCGCCCAGAAGCTAGCACAGGAAAGGATGCTTAGCATCGTCAATTATAAGGGAAGTACCAATCAAAACCCCAATGAGATGTCACCTCACACCTATCAGAACAGCTATTACGAAAAAGAGAACAAAAAACAAATGCTGGCAAGAACCAAGAGAACACTCCTGGTGGGAATGTAAATTGGCGCCGTCACCACAGAAAACAGTACGGAGGTTCCTCAAAAAATTAAAAACAGAACTTCCATATGATTCAGCCATTCCGCTTCTGGATATTTATCCAAAGAAAATGAAAACACTAATTCAAAAAGATGTCTGCACCTGACCATGTTCACTGCAGCATTATTTACAGTTGCCAAAATATGGAAACAACCTCAGTGGATGGATGGATAAAGAAGAGAAGATATATACAAGGGATTAGTACTTGGTTATAAAAAAGAAATAACTCTTGCCAAGCAGATGGTGACTGCAGCCATGAAATTAAAAGATGCTTACTCCTTGGAAGGAAAGTTATGACCAACCTAGGTAGCATATTAAAAAGCAGAAACATTACTTTGTCAACAAAGGTCCGTCTAGTCAAGGCTATGGTTTTTCCTGTGGTCATGTATGGATGTGAGAGTTGGACTGTGAAGAAAGCTGAAGGCCAAAGAATTGATGCTTTTGAACTGTGGTGTTGGAGAAGACTCTTGAGAGTCCCTTGGACTGCAAGGAGATCCATCCAGTCCATCCTAAAGGAGATCAGTCCTGGGCGTTCATTGGAAGGATTGATGCTGAAGCTGAAACTCCAATACTTTGGCCACCTGATGTGAAGAGCTGACTCATTTGAAAAGACCCTGATCCTGGGAAAGATTGGGGGCAGGAGGAGAAGGGGACGACAGAGGATGAGATGGTTGGGTGGCATCACTGACTCAATGGACATGGGTTTGGGTGGACTCCAGGAGCTGGTGATGGACAGGGAGGACTGGCATGCTGCTGTTCACAGAATTGGACACGACTGAGCGACTGAATGGAGCTGAACTTGCCAAGCTAAATTAGTGGACCTAAAGGGAATTAAGGGCTTCTTCAGTGTCTCAGCAGTAAAGAATCCGCCTGCAACACAGGAGCCACAGGAGACCTGGATTCGATCCCTGTGTTGGGAAGATCCCTTGGAGGAGGGCATGGCAACCCCCTCCAGTATCTTGTCTGGAGAATCCCATGGATAGAGGAGCCTGGTGGGCTACAGTCCATAGGGTTGCAAAGAGTCAGACACAACTGAAGGGACTTAGACACACTCACACAGAGTGAATTATGCTAAGCAAAATGTCAGAGAAAGACAAATGCCATATGATTTCACTTCCATGTGGAATCTAAAAAGCAGGACAAAAGAGCAAAACAAAATAAAACCAAAATCACAGATACAGAGAACAGAATGGTGGTTGCTGAGGATGAGGGTGGATGGTGAGATGGGTGATGAGCTTAAGAGATACTAACTTCCAGTTATAAAATAAATAAATCATGAGAATGTAAAAACATATAAAAACCATATTCTTGTATGCTAGACAAATGTCATAATTTTTTAATTTTTAAAACTGCATGTAAACGTTGGAATACAATTGTTTTTGAAACATGAAATTGGAAAAGAGAAGAGTCAAAATTACTATTAATGTATGCAATTATTAATGTATGCAATATTAAAATGGGCACATGTAACTAAGTGAATTAAATATTATATTAACGGAATGGTTAGATCCACATTAAAGTTTATATTTCCATGAGAGCAGAGATATTTGTCTATTTTATACAAATAAGAATCAAACTGTTTGTCACATACTGGGCATTCAATAAATGTTGACTGAATGAACAACTATATGTAGCTTAAAACTTTTCTTTAATCTCTCACTTGTAATAAATTTTCTTATGTTCAGGATATAATTTTTAAACATATATGGTAGGTCCATTCTTTCACTGAGTATGAGGGATGGATTCATGTAGCAACAAAAATGAAAATAGCTCTACACTGTTTAAGAAAGGTTTATGATAACTGTAATGATTCTATTATTTCTGAATCTCTCGTTAAAAATGTTAGTACCATTCTCAAAACACCTATGTCCTCTTAATGTGAAACATAAAGTGAGAATTAAAACAATTAAGTTTATTGCATCAGTTCAGTTCAGTCACTCAGTCGTGTCCGACTCTTTGCAACCCCATGAATCACAGCACGCCAGGCCTCCCTGTCCATCACCATCCCCTGGAGTTCACTCAGACTCACGTCCATCGAGTCCGTGATGCCATGCAGCCATCTCATCCTCGGTCGTCCCCTTCTCCTCTTGCCCCCAATCCCTCCCAGCATCAGAGATCAGAGTATTTTTCCAATGAGTCAGCTCTTCCCATGAGGGGGCCAAAGTACTGCAGTTTCAGCTTTAGCATCATTCCTTCCAAAGAAATCCCAGGGCTGATCTCCTTCAGAATGGACTGGTTGGATCTCCTTGCAGTCCAAGGGACTCTCAAGAGTCTTCTCCAACACCACAGTTCAAAAGCATCAGTTCTTCGGTGCTCAGCCTTCTTCACAGTTAATTGCATAGAACATACATATTTTCTAGGCAAATACTCCAGAAGAAGGTAACATGAGCCCTTCAAAACTTATTCTTTTCTTTTCTCTGTTGTTTTAATAAAGGACAATGGATTACTCTACATGTATAAAAGCACTGACTCAAAAAAATCTGTGCTGTAACTAGACCTACCCGCTAAAATTAATGAAGTGAACTGACTTTTAGGTCGACTTCAGGGAAGAATAAAATGTTCTAAGTATAATTGCCTCAGCGATAATAAAAAGAAGAATTGAAATAAATAGCTTATAAAGACCAAAATAACTGTACCACTTCCATACTTCTAAGCTACTTACCAGCATTTCAGTGGATGTAAAATGAGATTTTTTTTGTATAATTTGCTAGTTGTGTCTTGTATGTTGAGCACTTACCTGCTTTAAGCTTATCACTTACCCAGATTAAGGGTGATGAGCAATTTCCACTATAAGCCAATCACTATACATTTGGCCTCTATACAAGAAGTCTGTGGTTTTCCTTCACGTCATACAAACTGTAGAGGGTCCTGATCACTAAACTCACTTGCACATTCAGTTAGTCTGACCTACACTAAGAGTAATTGTCGGAAAAATCGAGCAAGGCTGGAATGCCATGGAGTTACTGAAATGATTGCTTTTCACAGTGTACTGAACTGCTTCCAGGGTGCCTGTCTTAAGTAGGCTCCCATAGAGTGAATACTTACTTTGCCTCAAGGAAAGTTCTGTGCACCATGGGGAATCCAAAAAGAGGAAGGCACAGTCCTGAACAAAACACTCTGGGACTGGAGTTCCGGCTTTCATATTTGGCTTTTGGCATGTCAGTGACCTTCACGCACACTGAGAAGCAACACGGAGCACGCTGCGTGGAGAAGTATGCTAGGACTCGGAGTGAGAAGTCTTGGACTGGCTGCGAAAATTACACTAAATGAACTCCGGGATCTCTTCCAACCCTAAAATTTTATGGTGCTTTTCCTTTATCTTCCTTAGACGATAGTAATAATGATAATAGCTCGCGCATCCATTCGTAAAGCGGCTGCGTCACAGCTCAGTCCTTTGTCTGCGTTTTCATGCTGCCAGTGCCTCCTCATGTCTGCTCTCCTTAGTAACCCTCAAGCGTCAGATCAGGCACCGCTGATAGCCTCACCCCAGGTCCGAATGGGTGATCTCACTCCTCTGTTGTCATGGCAACACGTGTGTGTGTGTGTGTGTGTGTCTGTGTGTGTGTGTCTGTGTGTGTGTGTCTGTGTGTGTCTGTGTCTGTGTACACACACATATGGAAGTAGGATATAATAAAGTGCATTTGAATGCCTTATGGGAGGAAAATAAAGCCATTTTCTATTTGCATGATTTTAACTTCGGTGCACATTCAATGAGCCAATTTCAGCAGCGGTTGTTGCCATAGTTGCTGTGATGGCGGGGTCCATCTTGTGACTGCATCTGAGTGCACACACCACTTAATAAGAGCACCTACTGTGGGACATTCTCAGAGAGGTGGGAACACCAGACCACCTGACCTGCCTCTTGAGAAACCTATATGCAAGTCAGGAAGCAACAGTTAGAACTGGACATAGAACAACAGACTGGTTCCAAATAGGAAAAGGAGTACGTCAAGACTGTATATGTCATCCTGCTTATTTAACTTATATGCAAAGTACATCATAAGAAATGGTGGGCTGGATGAAGCACAAGCTGGAATCAAGATTGCCAGGAGAAATATCAATAACCTCAGATATGCAGATGACACTACCCTTATGGCAGAAAGTGAAGAAGAACTAAAGAGCCTCTTGATGAAAGTGAAAGAGGAGAGTGAAAAAGTTGGCTTAAAGCTCAACATTCAGAAAATGAAGATCATGGCATCCGGTCCCATCACTTCATGGCAAATAGATGGGGAAACAGTGGTTAACTTTATTTTGGGGGGCTCCAAAATCACTGCAGATAAATGGAATTAAAAGATGCTTACTCCTTGGAAGAAAAGTGATGACCAACTTAGACAGCATATTATTAAAAAGCAGAGACATTACTTTACCAACAAAAGTCCGTCTAGTCAAGGCTATGGTTTTTTCCACAGTCATGTATGGATGTGAGAGTTGGACTATAAAGAAAGCTGAGCACTGAAGAACTGATGCTTTTGAACTGTGGTGTTTGAGAAAGCTCTTGAGAGTCCCTTGTACTGCAAGGAGGTCCAACCAGTCCATCCTAAAAGAGATCAGTCCTGAATATTCACTGGAAGGACTGATTTTGAAGCTGAAATTCCAATACTTCAGACACCTGATGCGAAGAACTGACTCATTTGAAAAGACCCTGATGCTGGGAAAGACTGAAGGCAGGAGGAGAAGGGGACGACAGAGGATGAGATGGTTGGATGGCATCACTGACTTGATGGACATGAGTTTGAAGAAACTCTGGGAGTTGGTGATGGACAGGGAGGCCCTGAATGCTGCAGTCCATGGGGTCACAAAGAGTCAGACACGACTAACAGAACTGAAGTGACATGACGCTGTAGGTAAAGAGCCCGCCTGCCAGTGCATAAGATTGAAAGACATGAGTTTGATCCCTGGTTGGGGAAGATCCTCTGGAAGAGGGAATGGCAACCCACTCCACATTCTTACCTGGAGAATCCCACAGACAGAGGAGCCTGGAGGGCTACAGTCCTTGGGGTCACACAGGGTCAGGCATGACTGACATGCCCTGGCGCAGCGCGGCGCGGCAGAGTGTGCACGTCAGCACCGCTCTCTCAGTGCACCCCTCTCTTCGCTCCCATGCTGCGGCCACAAGTCCATTCTCCACATCTGTGTCTCTATTCCCGCCCTGCAAACAGGTCATCAGCACCATTTTTCTAGATTCCATATATATGCCTTAATACATTTGCTTTTCTCTTCCTGACTTACTTCACTCTGTTACTATCTACAGATTCAGTGTAATCACTACCAAACGACCAACGGCGTCTTTCACAGAACCAGAACAAAAAGGTCCGCAGTTTGCATGGAAGCACAAAAGACCCTGAACAGCCAGACAATCCTATGAAGAAAAGTGAACTGGAGCAACCAGGCGCCCAGATTATATCACAAAGCCATCGTAATCGAGACAGTATGGCACCAGCACAAAAACAAACACACAGATCAATGGAACCAGGTAGCAAGATAGAAAGCCCAGAGATAAACCTAGCACCCACAGCCAGCCCACCACCGATAAAGAGGCAAGAATATACAACAGAGAAGAGAAAGCCTCCTCAACAAGCGACACTCGCAAACGGATAGCTACACGCCCCTAACACCACACACAAATAAACCCCAAGGCACCAAAGACCCAAACGCAAGCTCAGAAATGACAAAGCCCCCAGAGAAAACGCAGGCAAAACACTCCCCAACACAATCCGCAGCAAGAGCCTCTCTGACCCAGCTGCAAACTGTTGTAAACTTAACTCACACTCTTGAATTCTTTCTCATGCAGAACTAAGGTGATTACTATACGCCATCACACACTTGGGGGCCACCAGCTGCAGGATGTTAACGCCGTACCTGATCACCACTGGGCACTTCGGGGAGAGGCCCCAGGCAACGATCGACAGGTTCTCCAGGAGCCCTGGGCAGCAGCATCTCAGGCAGAGAGCTGGACGTTCCCGGCCTCCATCCACTCCTTCAGGCCCTGGTGGGAGCCAAACACCTCCAGGCTGGGCTCCTTGTCAGCTATTAGGCCGGCTTGAAGTGCAGCCGGGTGCCATTCAGCTTGGTGAAGGACTTCTCCGTGATGCCCCTGAGATGACCCAGGGTGAGGTGAGGGCAGTCACAAGCCTTCATTCTGGTGGAACTCGGTGAGGTGGGTGGGGTCCAGGACCTCGTGTACAGGCGGGCGGGAACACACTGTTGATGGAGAAGCAGTGAGAGGGAAGGAAGTGGGAGTGTGTATTTTTTTTGAATTATGGTTTCCTCTGGGTAAAGGCCCAGGAGCATACGGTAGCTCTACTTCTAGGTTTTTGAGGAACCAGCATACTGTTCTTCATAGTACCCATTTCCATTCCCACTAACAGTGTCGGAAGGTTCCATTAGAACTGACTTTGAGAGCTTATTCTAAACTAAGCACTGTGCTGAGCATTGAGAGATCAGAGGCCAGTGCTCCTCCCTATCTTTAAATTGCTCACCCTTTGTAGAAAAGGATAGGTGTTCAATTGAGGAGCTGTTTTTATTTTCCAAAAGCTCTATTACAATGCTATGGGATGCAATGTTTTATAAAGGGAAAGGTTCAGCCTCGGCGGTATTACAAATGACTCAACAAAGAAAAACAAATGCTTAAATAGCCTTGAAAAATCTAGAGGACGCTCATTTTTATGGTCAGGAATTTGGACTTTATCCTGATGTACAGTGTTTGTAAAAATGTGGGCAAATCACTGGGGCTATTACATAAAGAAGTGACTTGCAGGCCTGACCTTACAAATGCACCATCAGAGTCTCTGCAGCACAGACTAGGAATTTCAACAGCAGTTAATTTCTAAAGTTTGAGAAGCTTATATTTAGTACCAGGGTAACACCAAAGGGTTTTGAAGGGGTTTATGGTAACATGAGTAAAGTTTTTAATTATCACTTTGGCCTCTCCTCAGTCAACTCTCTTACACAACTGTCTTCTTCTAGACTCCCCTCTACTTCTTCCTCATCCTGGGGTCCACAAGCACCAACTCAGTCACTACGGCCTTCAGAAGTCCCTATATCTTCCACCAGGCATCTGACTTCCGAGTCTTAGCCTCAGTTTCTAGAGATCACAGTCTTACTATGTGCATTGATTAAACCATGCAACCAAACTCCTTTCTATCCAGACATTCTTAATCAAGACCTTGATCTTCTTAGCAAATAAGCATGAAACACTTGTGAGAGCTGGACTATAAAGAAAGCTGAGCACTGAAGAATCGATGCTTTCAAACTGTGGTGCTAGAGAAGACTCTTGAGAGTCCCTTGGACTGCAAGGAGATCCAACCAGTCCATCCTAAAGGAGATCAGTCCATCCTAAAGGAGATCAGTCCTGGGTGTTCATTGGAAGGACTGATATTGAAGCTGAAACTCCAATACTTTGGCCACCTGATGCAAAGAACTGACTCATTGGAAAAGACCCTGATGCTGGGAAAGATTGAAGGTAGGAGAAGGGGACGACAGAGGATGAGATGGTTGGATGGCATCACCGACTTGATGGACATGAGTTTGAAGAAACTCTGGGAGTTGGTGATGGACAGGGAGGCCCTGAATGCTGCAGTCCATGGGGTCACAGAGTCAGACACGACTGAGTGACTGACCTAACTGACTGATGAAACCGTCGGCTTGCTACCCAAACCTGGGACTTCCTATTTTCTTCCTGTAAAGGTCCATAGTCCTCTCTACAGTTCTGTTGTCAGCAGATAATGTTCACTGTTACCAATAAAATTACCCCTTTGGTGATTTTACATAATTATACATAAGAAGAGTAAAACAAGAATACTTTACATGGATACACGAGGTCGGAAATATTTGACAATAACATGAGAATTATCAAGAAATAATTGCTATGCCTGGAGGACTGGCAGAAGCCCTTTCAGAGCTGTATCCTGCTGGAAAGTGCTCTTACCACTGTTTTCCAGTGCAGAGGGACAGATTTCAGAGTTGCAAGCATTGAGAACAAAGAGAACAAGTGATAATAAAACCCTGAGAGAGCAAAGTCTTCAGATAAGCAGACATTAGAAAAGCAAACTTCCTTCAGTTCCAGAACCGAAGTGACACGCATAGAAGCTGTTACTCAAAGGAGAAAGCCCTGCACACATACAGTTAATGAAGCTGCTGTGTCATCAGCACGAGGCTCGAGTGCTGCTAAGAAAGAGCTGAAATATCTCTGGTGTTAGGGTGAGAAAGGCAGCCGATCAAACACACAGTCTGGGCCTGGGAACAGACGGGCTTAGAAGACACTCGCTGAATGACTGGAAACCAGAACGAGTGAAGAACAGCAGGGCAGAGACACTTCCCTAAGGCTTTCACCAGTTCTTCCCTGGAAGTGCCCTAAACAGTCAGCATCCCAGCGGCATCAGCACCTCCCAGCGTCAGTGTGCGGCGCGCTGTGTGTTGGCGGGGTCTGCTGCGCACGCTTCATAAACACGCAGTCTGAGGCGACCTTTACCTTGCTGTTCAGTTGCTAAGTTGTGTCTGACTCCATGGGTTGTAGCCCACCAGGCTCCTCTGTCCATGAGGTTTTACAGGCAAGAGCACCGAAGCAGGCTGCCCTTTCCTTTTCCAGGGGATCTTCTTGGACCAGAGGTCAAACTCACTTCTCCGGTGCTGCAGGCAGGTTCTTTACCACCAAGCCACTGGGAAACTGAACTTAGACTCTCTTCCACCTAAAACTTTACTTACTCCAAGCCCTCTTATCATCTTTAAAAAATCTTGATTTTAAGATATTAATGGTATATTTCAAAGAGTCAGACACGACTGAGTGACTGACCTAACTGACTGATGAAACCGTCGGCTTGCTACCCAAACCTGGGACTTCCTATTTTCTTCCTGTAAAGGTCCATAGTCCTCTCTACAGTTCTGTTGTCAGCAGATAATGTTCACTGTTACCAATAAAATTACCCCTTTGGTGATTTTACATAATTATACATAAGAAGAGTAAAACAAGAATACTTTACATGGATACACGAGGTCGGAAATATTTGACAATAACATGAGAATTATCAAGAAATAATTGCTATGCCTGGAGGACTGGCAGAAGCCCTTTCAGAGCTGTATCCTGCTGGAAAGTGCTCTTACCACTGTTTTCCAGTGCAGAGGGACAGATTTCAGAGTTGCAAGCATTGAGAACAAAGAGAACAAGTGATAATAAAACCCTGAGAGAGCAAAGTCTTCAGATAAGCAGACATTAGAAAAGCAAACTTCCTTCAGTTCCAGAACCGAAGTGACACGCATAGAAGCTGTTACTCAAAGGAGAAAGCCCTGCACACATACAGTTAATGAAGCTGCTGTGTCATCAGCACGAGGCTCGAGTGCTGCTAAGAAAGAGCTGAAATATCTCTGGTGTTAGGGTGAGAAAGGCAGCCGATCAAACACACAGTCTGGGCCTGGGAACAGACGGGCTTAGAAGACACTCGCTGAATGACTGGAAACCAGAACGAGTGAAGAACAGCAGGGCAGAGACACTTCCCTAAGGCTTTCACCAGTTCTTCCCTGGAAGTGCCCTAAACAGTCAGCATCCCAGCGGCATCAGCACCTCCCAGCGTCAGTGTGCGGCGCGCTGTGTGTTGGCGGGGTCTGCTGCGCACGCTTCATAAACACGCAGTCTGAGGCGACCTTTACCTTGCTGTTCAGTTGCTAAGTTGTGTCTGACTCCATGGGTTGTAGCCCACCAGGCTCCTCTGTCCATGAGGTTTTACAGGCAAGAGCACCGAAGCAGGCTGCCCTTTCCTTTTCCAGGGGATCTTCTTGGACCAGAGGTCAAACTCACTTCTCCGGTGCTGCAGGCAGGTTCTTTACCACCAAGCCACTGGGAAACTGAACTTAGACTCTCTTCCACCTAAAACTTTACTTACTCCAAGCCCTCTTATCATCTTTAAAAAATCTTGATTTTAAGATATTAATGGTATATTTCAACAATGTACGGCCTTGACAAGGGCAGTAAGCCTTCAGTCATGAGGGACAGGAGGCCAGACAGACAGCCCCCACCCCAGAATCACATCCTCCTGAGGTCTGAACATTGAGGTTAGACTCAGCCATTATGTGCACGCTCATAGAGCCTGAAATTCTTCTCAACTGCAAGCCTGTTGATTCGAGTTTTCACATAGACTCTCATCATTATCTCAACAGAGATATCTGTACAAGGCCTTGATCTCTAGGCACTTTGGGGTTGTGTTTCCAGGTCTTTCTGGGAAGCCAGAACCTCTGGGCAGCTGATCCAGTAGGAGCTCGCCGTGGAGAGGCTGAGGTCCCTCCCACACAGCCTCAGCGGAGGCCCGGGCAAGTCCTGGCCCTCGTCCCTGAGGGAGGCTGGGCCACAGGCGTTTGATAACTTGTACACCACACGTGAAGAATTCTTGCGTCAGGAGTCAGGTGACACAGCCTAAGCTCAGGGGCTTGGGTGGGATTGAGGAAACGTGGGATGACACCCTATTCAGGTCCAGTGCAGACACACTTCATTCATTCACACGCCTTCTGCAGTGAACTTCATAGAAACTGGGATCGTGAGAATGTGCCATCAAGAGTAATCTGAATAAAAGCTAAGGAAAGTATCCTTTCGCCCAGTCCACATCTGCTGCAGGCCGACTGTGCAGCGGGTGCTGAACGAGGCCCTGGGCACCTTTTCCTTTACAGAACGTTCTATTTGGAGATGTCTAAAAGAATGAATTTTTTTTTCCATCTCCATAAATCATGTTGCCTCTGCCTTCTGATTTAAAGACTTCCTGTCTGAGGGAAGTCAGATGATGCCTAGAAGAAGGAAATCATTGTTTAGCTTTAATTTTTTTTAACTTAATTTTTTTTTCTTGAGTCTGTAGCATGAGAACAGTCTTGAAAACCCCAGGTTCTGTTTAAAGACAAAATACTTTGCTCATTCCATTTTATGTATAGAGAGCAAAGCTTGGAGGTCTGAGCACAGAGTTTTACTCTACAGAATGGGGAGAATTTGACGGATGCACAGTTCCTGTCACAGAATAAGGAAAAACACAAATCCTACTGATCTCTGGGAAGACACAATTAGTTACAGAAAGAAATTTCAACAAGATAAAAATAGGGTAAAGTCACGGTTTCTCTGGGACTAACACCCCAAATGTGGGCTTACAGGGGCAATAGATTTCTGATGGAAGAAACTCAACAACAAAAATCCCACAGAGCTCGAAGGAGAGGCCAAGAGCAGCAAGCTGGCGTTCTGCTTCCTGTCTGCTGTGTCCAGCGCATTCTGAGGATGGGGAAGAGCATCATTCACAGGGAGCTGGGCCAAACACTTCTCATCTTTCTCAGTGAAGTTAATTGAATAGAACTTTAAAAAATGACTTCCTCATGGCATTCCTTAATAACTTAATTTCTGCATGCTTAGATGAGGTAAGGATGCCGCGATCGATAGAACAGTGGCTTCTGGTTGCACACTGCATTTTTATGAAGTGTCTGGATCATTGTCCAGGAACAGTGCTTCCCTCTTTCCCTACTGCTTGCTCACAACTTGGTGAAGGGTCAGAAACACCCACGTGCCCGGAGGAAGGACACGAGAGTAGCTGAAAATCGGAGAATCAATGTGCCGACTGAAGGATCAGAGCAGTGCAGGGCGGGGTCCTGACAGCTCAGGCTGAGGCCTGGACGCTTGAAAGCAAGAGGGACGTGAAGCACGTAAGTCACGAGGGGCTGACGGGGCTGAGGTCAGGACCAGGCGGCAGGGGGAGGCACGGGCACCATGAACTTCAGGCCACACGTGCAGGCGGCCTTGTCACCCGAAGACACAGAGGGGTCAAAATTCAACACACTGCCTCAGGGTCACTGAGCTAGCCTCAGCCGAAAGCCATCAACAAGTGCCAACAGAGGGACCCCCGGCCCCCATAGCCCAGGGCAGCAAGTTGGGTAAAACCTCTCCTACACTTTGATGACAAGAGAATAAAGAGAGAGGAAAAGTTCTTGGAAGACTATGTTTTTCAAAAAGAAATCAGGTTTACAAATGGAGACTCCTAAACTGAAGAAACAGAGTCTATTCGAAACAAAGTATTTAAACTGGAAGACACTGATACACCTTTAAGGAACAAGCTTAGAATGTATTGCTTTTGCTGCGGCTGATGCCGCTGTATTTCCTGCTTATGAACAGTGATGGGACTTTCACAAAACATATTAGAAACTAGTTAAAGGTGGGTAACCATTTTATTAGAGGAAAGGAGAGAGGGAGATTCCTGAGTTACTCTGGATGAATTTCAGATCTACCACAGTTACAGGAAGGTCCAGTGTCCCTGGCTCTTGTCTATACAAACAGACTTACCAATAAGTCCCTTGGACTGCAAAGAGATCAAACCAGTCACTTCTAAAGGAAATCAACTCTGAATATTCAGTGAAAGGACTGATGCTGAAACTGAAGCTCCAATACTTCGGCCACCTGAGGCAAAGAGCCAACTCACTGGAAAAGTCCCTGATGCTGGGAAACACTGAGGGCAGGAGGAGACGGGGACGACAGGGGATGAGATGGTTGGATGGCATCACCGACTCGACGGACATGAGTTTGAGCAAGCTCTGAGAGTTGGTGATGGACAGGGAGGCCTGGCGTGCTGCAGTCCATGGGGCCACATAAAGTTGGACACGACTTAGTGACTGAACCACAACAACCACCAAACCTTCACACCTCTATTTGTTAATTTTGGGGAGTCCAGGCTCCAGTTGAGAGTGAGACCTCTGGGCTTAACTGAAGAAAGAAATGGGGCTGAGTTGAGAAGCAAAACGACAGTCAGATTTGAAGGCGCTAAACAGATCCATTAGGTGCCAGTGGGGACGATGGTGAGCAGGACAAACAGGCCAGTAACTGGCAACACCTCCATCAGCCGTGGGGCGCCCTGGCACACAGTAGGTACCCATTACATGTGTTTAAAGGAAATGACGGGCTTCCCAGGTGGCTCAGTGGAAAAGGATCCACCAGCCGATGCAGGAGCCACGGGTCTGATCCCCAGTGTGAGATGATCCCACACGCCGTGGGGCAGCAAAACCTGTGGGCCACAAGCATTGAGTGGGTGCTCCAGAGCACGGGAGCCACGAGTACCGAGCCTGGGCACCCTGGAGCCCACTCCACAGCAGGAGGAGCCGCCACAGGGAGAAGCCTGCACACAGCCAGCGGGTATCCCTCGCTGGCCGCAACCAGAGACAAGCCCGCACAGCAAGAGACCCAGCACGGCCGAAAACAAGTGACCAATTAACCAACCAAACAAGTTGTTAAGAATTTCTTTAAAAAAAATAAATGAGTCCTAGGTAGGCAGTCAGAGTGTAGAATCATTACCCAAGTTCCAGAGTGAAAACACCTGGGATTTTCAAGGACGACATGTAAGCTCATGGATAATTTGAGGGGACATGAAACCAGAGGAGTTAATATCCAGGTCAGCCAGCCTCACCCACGTCCTCTTTCCATGGGCCACATGCTTGCTGAAAATGTGAGGTCCTACTCATGGGGAATTGTAGTCTCCCATCCCCTTGATGTATTTTTCCCAATAAATTTGTGGCTGAATCTGGGCCAGGAATCCAGCACATTCTGATAACCTGTTCTGGTTCCCAATTCTACGTTCCTGGAGCAGTTCCTGAGACGCAGAGTCTACGTCTGGCTCTGGCAGTGAAAATGAAAGTCGCTCAGTCGTGTCCGACTCTGCAACCCCATGGACTGTCCGTGAAATTCTCCAGGCCAGAACACTGAAACGGGTGGCCGTTCCCTCCTCCAGGAGATCTTCCCAACCCCGGGATTGAACCCAGGCCTCCCACATTGCTGGCAGATTGTTTATCAGCTGAGCCACAAGGGAAGCCCAAGAATACTGGAGTGGGTAGCCTATCCCTTCTCCAGGGGATCTTCCCAAACCAAGAATTGAACCAGAGTCTCCTGCATTGCAGGCAGATTCTTTACCAACTGAGCTACCAGGGAATCCCTGGCAGTGAGCAGTGTGCTAAATCCCCACTGAGGAAGCAAGAGGATTCCAAAGGTCTTTGCGTTAGGAACCTCATCACCTTGAAGAGCATCCTCCTGCTTTCAGCCCTGGCTGCAAGCATGTTTATAACTGGAAGACAGCCAGGGCCATTCCCAGGCTCCAAAACAGTGTAAATCAATAGACAGCAAAGGGAGTCTTTGTTTTACTCCTAGGCCAGAAATTACCCCCTCAGAAGCTTTCTGCAGTTAATGGCCCTAGGAGTTGCAAGAAAGAAAGAAAGATAGAAACTGGTATGAAGGCTATCCTCTTCCCCCACACCCCATTTTATTCTGATGAACCCACAGATAAATAAGTTAATTACTCCATGGGCTTATCCTGCTCGAGAGAGAGAAGTATTTCCTGGTTTACCAGCACAAACTATAGCCAAGAGCTCAGAGTGGGTGAGATTTGAATTAACATCTTCTCCATTCAAAATCTTATGTGCCAGGCTTTCTGCTACAATGTGTCTGAAAATTCAGGTCCTGCCTGGCATTAGTTATGTATGAAAAGAATTTATGGGCTTCTATTTAAAGTCTTCTTTGCAAGGTTTTTTTTTTTTCCAGTTTAGAGTTTGCATTTTGGGGGGCCAAAAGGTGTTTACCTTACATGTTAGGTAGTGATTCTAGAGAAAGAAAAGCTGGTAATTAAAGGGACTGGTTTAGAGTTGGTGATTCTGCGAGGAAGACTGCTCATGAGGTCTGAGAACACTGAGGAACAGAGTCTCCTCCACTCCCTGGGTCTTGTCTTTCAAGTAGAACTGACTGTCTGAGGCAATTAAAGCTTTGCCTCTGATAAGCTAGGAAAAAGGCCGAGACCAGCGATAAGCAGCCCAAGCTACAGCAGTGTCCCAGGACGCTGCCGTCTGCAGAGGGAAGTCAGTGGCAGAAAGCGCCCTTGAAGAGCATGGCTGGTTCAGGAGGACCAGATGGGACCTCAGTGGTCCAGGTCCATTCCAGCTACAGGCTCCCATCCCTAGGATGACATGTCTTCTGCCTCAGTTTCCACACCCACCAAGTGAGGGGATTGAGTCCTACAGCCCTGGAAGCCTCATGCTCTCTCTGGGTCCACAAATCCTGAGCAGTGAGTGTACCATGTTTAACACAGGTGCTTTCTCATTGAGAGACCGCAGCACTCTGAGTATCATTAATTAGAGATTCAATTAATAGCACTCATTTTTCCTAGAATGATATTTTGGTAAAAACAAATGCATTGTTGATTTTTCTCTCATCTCAGTTACCGAAAGCTAAGGAATTAAGAGTTGCTAATGCCTCGTCTTCACCATCTGGGTTTTCTAGGACAGTGCCAATTTTATGGATTATATTGAATCACTCACTCCCATCATGATTTGACATTTCTAGCATTTTGTCATCCAAGCAATATCTCCTCCCTGATTGCCATTTGCTCCCTAACATGGCACAACATTACTGTCAGAGAGGTTTTCAGCTTTTTGCCTTGCAAAATGTGTTCCTGGTACCTGTACCAATGGAGACGTTCTGTCCACAGGGGCGAAATCAAGACATGGGGGCAAGACATATTTATTCCCACAGGAACATGACAAATGCAGCATGGTGATTATTTCTGCTCAACACTGAACCAAGCAGATGCAGCCAAACTGCTCCTCTGAGCTCTTCAATGAACAGGTCCTGGGAAGTGTAATATTTTGCTTCCAAGTGACTGGATCGATTGTTCCTGCTTGTTTTGTTGTTGTTGTTTCAATTTTATTGGAGCACAGCTGATTCACAGTGTTGTGTTAATTTCAGGTGTACAGCAAGGTGAACCAGTTACACACACGCACACACCCACTCTTACTGAGCGTCCCATCAGGCCATCATAGAGTATTGAGTAGAGTTCCCTGAGTTACGCAGTACGTTCTCATTAGTTGTCTGTCTTATATGTGAGTATCAGTAATGTATAGCTGTCAATCCCAATCTTTTAATTCATCCTCTTTTCCCTCTTGGTTTCCATACATTTGTTCACAATTTCTTTTCTCTCTACTTCTATCTTGCAAATAAGATCATATACACCAACAGATGAACGGATAAAGAAGATGTGGTACAAATATGCGATGGAATAACCTGGCATTAGTTATGTATGAAAAGAATTTATGGGCTTCTATTTAAAGTCTTCTTTGCAAGGTTTTTTTTTTTTCCAGTTTAGAGTTTGCATTTTGGGGGGCCAAAAGGTGTTTACCTTACATGTTAGGTAGTGATTCTAGAGAAAGAAAAGCTGGTAATTAAAGGGACTGGTTTAGAGTTGGTGATTCTGCGAGGAAGACTGCTCATGAGGTCTGAGAACACTGAGGAACAGAGTCTCCTCCACTCCCTGGGTCTTGTCTTTCAAGTAGAACTGACTGTCTGAGGCAATTAAAGCTTTGCCTCTGATAAGCTAGGAAAAAGGCCGAGACCAGCGATAAGCAGCCCAAGCTACAGCAGTGTCCCAGGACGCTGCCGTCTGCAGAGGGAAGTCAGTGGCAGAAAGCGCCCTTGAAGAGCATGGCTGGTTCAGGAGGACCAGATGGGACCTCAGTGGTCCAGGTCCATTCCAGCTACAGGCTCCCATCCCTAGGATGACATGTCTTCTGCCTCAGTTTCCACACCCACCAAGTGAGGGGATTGAGTCCTACAGCCCTGGAAGCCTCATGCTCTCTCTGGGTCCACAAATCCTGAGCAGTGAGTGTACCATGTTTAACACAGGTGCTTTCTCATTGAGAGACCGCAGCACTCTGAGTATCATTAATTAGAGATTCAATTAATAGCACTCATTTTTCCTAGAATGATATTTTGGTAAAAACAAATGCATTGTTGATTTTTCTCTCATCTCAGTTACCGAAAGCTAAGGAATTAAGAGTTGCTAATGCCTCGTCTTCACCATCTGGGTTTTCTAGGACAGTGCCAATTTTATGGATTATATTGAATCACTCACTCCCATCATGATTTGACATTTCTAGCATTTTGTCATCCAAGCAATATCTCCTCCCTGATTGCCATTTGCTCCCTAACATGGCACAACATTACTGTCAGAGAGGTTTTCAGCTTTTTGCCTTGCAAAATGTGTTCCTGGTACCTGTACCAATGGAGACGTTCTGTCCACAGGGGCGAAATCAAGACATGGGGGCAAGACATATTTATTCCCACAGGAACATGACAAATGCAGCATGGTGATTATTTCTGCTCAACACTGAACCAAGCAGATGCAGCCAAACTGCTCCTCTGAGCTCTTCAATGAACAGGTCCTGGGAAGTGTAATATTTTGCTTCCAAGTGACTGGATCGATTGTTCCTGCTTGTTTTGTTGTTGTTGTTTCAATTTTATTGGAGCACAGCTGATTCACAGTGTTGTGTTAATTTCAGGTGTACAGCAAGGTGAACCAGTTACACACACGCACACACCCACTCTTACTGAGCGTCCCATCAGGCCATCATAGAGTATTGAGTAGAGTTCCCTGAGTTACGCAGTACGTTCTCATTAGTTGTCTGTCTTATATGTGAGTATCAGTAATGTATAGCTGTCAATCCCAATCTTTTAATTCATCCTCTTTTCCCTCTTGGTTTCCATACATTTGTTCACAATTTCTTTTCTCTCTACTTCTATCTTGCAAATAAGATCATATACACCAACAGATGAACGGATAAAGAAGATGTGGTACAAATATGCGATGGAATATTACTCACCCATGAAAAGGGGGAAGGTGGGTCATTTGTAGAGACGTGGATGGACCTAGAGACTGTCATATAGGGTGAAGTAAGTGAGAAGGAGAAAAACTGTCATATGACATATAAATATCATATATTAACACATAGATATGGAATCTGCATAAATGGGATGGATGAACCTATCTGTAGGGCAGGAACAGAGATGCAGCTATAAGGAATGGATGTGTGGTGGTGGTGAGGGGGCGGGAAGGGAAGCGTGGGACGAAGGGAGAGACAGGACTTGACATACATACGCTGCCATGTATAAAACAGATAGCTAGTGGAAGCCGCTCTAGAGCTCGGGGCATTCAGCTCAGTGCTGTGCGATGACCTACAGGGGTGTGGGGTCTCGGGGCATTCATCTCAGTGCTGTGCGATGACCTGCAGGGGTGTGGGGTCTCGGGGCATTCAGCTCAGTGCTGTGCGATGACCTGCAGGGGTGTGGGGTCTAGGGGCATTCAGCTCAGTGCTGTGAGATGACCTACAGGGGTGTAGGGTCTAGGGGCATTCAGCTCAGTGCTGTGCGATGACCTGCAGGGGTGTGGGGTCTCGGGGCATTCAGCTCAGTGCTGTGTGATGACCTGCAGGGGTGTGGGGTGGCAGGGAAGCCACGAGGGTGGGGATGTGTACCTGCTGGGGCTGACTCACTTTGTTGTACAGCAGAAGCTAACACCACATTGCAAAACAATTACACTCCAATTTAAAAAAAGTGTTGAAACTTCCCACCACTGCAGGTGGAGCGGCATCCTATTTGTCTCTGAATTTCCGCTCTGCCCTCTTCCAGATGAAAAGTTAAAATCCCCCTCTTGTGGCCCATCCTTACAAGGTCTCCCATAACAGAACTGGGTGGTTCCTTAGTCATCCAGAGACATTCATTTTGCCAATCAGTTTCTGTTATTTGTATTAGTTTCCGGGAACCACAATAACCAATTTCCACAAACGGGGTGACTTACAACAGTCCGGAGGACGGAAGTCCAGAGTCAAGGGATGCGCAGGGCCATGCTCTGAACCCTTTCCTGCTCTGGGGACTCTGCAGCCCCTGGTGAGCACTAGGACTGGAGCGCCGCGTGTATCACCGCTTCCGTCTTCCCTCTGGGGCTCTCCCCCGGGTGCTGCCGGTCAAAATACTCCTTACTGGGTTTAGGGCCCGTGCGGATAACCCAGGATGGTATCCCTAGATATTTAACTTACTTACAGCTGCAATGACCCTTTCCTTTTCCCCCAAATAACATCAGATTCACAGGTTCCAGAAAATGGTGGGCAGATCTTTTGAGGGGATACCAATCAACCCACTATACAGCTCTCAGGGGGTGAGAGGGTTTCCCAGAGGAATTGGGATAATATATGCATTATTATATAATCAAT
>SJYG01000320.1:335729-418185 GCA_006410535.1 Litocranius walleri
CAATTAAAGAAACAATATATTATATAAATATATAAATTATTTTATATATTTTCTATTATAAATGTATAAATATTTTATATATTTTATATATTTTTCAATTATAAATATATAAATGTTTAACATATTTAATAGATTATATTCTCTATTATAAATATATATTTAATAGATTTAATAGATTATGTTTTTATATATTAGATATAATATACCTATAATTATATATTATATATGCCTATAATTATATATAATTTATTATGTATATAATTTATATATTTATGTAATATTTATAATTATATATTATATAATTATATATTTATATACATGATGTATTATATATTTTATATAATATTTATATAATATATATTTATAGTTTATATATTCTATAAATATAATATATAGGTATTATATTTTGTAATAATATATTAGTATTACTACCAAATCAAACATACTGTCTTCTTCAAGTTTGTATTCCAGCTCACCCATATCTACACAATTTTTACATGTTAGAAGCTCAACAGGAAGCAGACACAAGTCATGCTAATTTTCTTTAGGGATCAAATAATGAGAAGTCATATCTCAAAATACCTTCTGAATTTCTGGCTCCCAAGATACAGAACTATGATAACTGATGTATGCGGGATAAAATCTGAAGGCATTTTTCTTTAAGCTCATTACCAGTACCAATTTTGTCTTGTAAGTTTCCAGAAAGTTATTTTTAGATCAGGAGAAGAAAAAATATAGTTCCATATGTAATCTCTCATCTTCCTTAGCACAACCGATGACTCACCTCTCTTCCTGTTTTCAGTTGCCTTGAGACAGAGGCTTGTGCTGGAATCAAATGATGACTGAGGGCCATCAGCGGGGCCCATGGCACTTTGTGGTACAGCCGAGGGTCAGAGGGTTTTGTAGGGCCTGATACTGTCCCCTGTCCTGGAATTTTATGACTTGAGTTATGGTTGATTATGACTTAGGATACTCAGAGTCATGGAAAGATAGGGTCATCATGCTGCTGCTGCTGCTAAGTCGCTTCAGTCGTGTCCGACTCTTAGCGACCCCATGGACTGTAGCCCACCAGGCTCCTCCGTCCATGGGATTTCCCAGGCAAGAGCACTGGAGTGGGGTGCCATTGCCTTCTTCAGGGTCATCATGAGGTCACACAAATCTGAATGGGCTCTAGCTAGTAGAACTGGTTTAGCAGCAGAATCTTGAATGAATACAAAAGCAACTATACCACTGGTCTGGCTTAAACAGGTCTAATCTACTTCCCTGTGTATAATATATGCCGTGGTGTACTGGAGCTGGCTCCTACCAGCTCATAAGTTTCCAGGAAATTTGTGAGCCAGTTAAATAAACTATATTAAACATCAATTTATATACACTTGCAATACACTTCCCTGGTGGCTCAGGCAGTAAAGCCTCTACCTACAATGCGGGAGATCCGGGTTCGATCCCTGGGTTGGGAAGATCTCCTAGAGAAGGAAATGGCAACCCACTCCAGTGTTCTTGCCTGGAAAATCCCATGGATGCAGAAGCCTGGTAGGCTACAGTCCATAGGGTCGCAAAGAGTTGGACACGGCTGAGAAACTTCACTGCAATAAGTTATATTCAAAACAAAGGTAACTGACGTTTGGAGTTAGTAGATGCAAAGAATCACATACAGAATGGATAAACGGCAGGACCCTACTGTATACCGCAGGATACCATCTGATATCCTGGAATAAGCCGGAGTGCAAAAGACTATGGAAGAGAATGCACTTATGTGTATAACTGAGTCACCTCTCTGTACGGCAGAAATTAACACAACATTGTAAATCAACTATACTTCGATTAAAAAAAATTTAAGCCAAAGGTAATAAACACTTAAAACTGATCACTTCCTGACCATCTTATTACAACTTACCAGTTTATCAGTGTTAAGATATCATCTCTAAAGGCCCAGAGTTTATTTGATATCACAACTATGATTTCATATCACTTTTCACAGGGAGACAGAAACCAGTTCCCACCAGTGTGTCAAAGGCAGTCTTAGAAATGCATAGATACCTGAATTTGCAAGAGATTCATAGAATTGATGGGCACTTTTCCCTTTCAAAGTACTGTTGAAGTTTTCCTCTGTCCCTAATTTAGAAGCTTCGCTTTCTGTTGTCATATTTTGGAGAAACACACAGAGGGTGAGGAAGAGTACAAAGCAGACGAAGGAAGGATGTGGGCCAGAAAAGCTCCTGCGGATGACAGTTCACCCCCGCTTCCCCAGCCCTTCGGAGAAGCTGCGTGCTCACTCTATTTGTGAAGCGTGCATGTTGCGTCTCATTTTTCTTTGGCAAGAATATTAAAACTGTGAAGCTCTATTCCTAACATATTAGGTTAGGTATTATTTTAAATATGTCAAATACAGTCCATTTCCACCTGAGGGAAGTCACTTTACTTCTTTGGAGCAAGTTATGCCATTCTAGGAACAGTCTGTCTACACTAAACCATCCAAGATGGAGCAGCCCACTAACCAGGGTCCTCGCTGCGTGTCTGCGTGCGCAGCTGCACCCAAGACACATGGCAGACAGAAGCACCGAGGGTCTCTCTCATTACTGCAGTTACACGATCATCAAGCTAAGCTGTGCAAGATCTCTAGGGCCTAGGAGAATGGATGCTACTGGCTGCACATTCCAAACCCTTTACCCAGCTCTTTCTTGCAGATCAAGTCACGCTTATGTTTGGGGTATTCCCTTTCCTCCACCAGGTAATGTGCTTAGAAAAATGACCCAGCTTCTACACGGAGGTAAATCTTTTCTATCAGTATTTTTTATTAAAGTACAGTTAACCTACAATATTGTGTGAGGTTCTATTGTACAGGGAAGGGATTCAGGTATATATATACACATATGTATATTCTTTTCCATTCTGACTTATCATAGGATGTTTAATCTAGCTCTCTGTGCTATGCAGCAGGACCTTGTTTTCATCTATTCTGTGTATGAAAGCTTACATCTGCTGACTCTAACCTCCTACTCCAGCCCTCTCCCAAG
The DNA here is from genome assembly GCA_006410535.1 of Litocranius walleri. Taxonomy (NCBI): domain Eukaryota; kingdom Metazoa; phylum Chordata; class Mammalia; order Artiodactyla; family Bovidae; genus Litocranius; species Litocranius walleri. The sequence goes on from SJYG01000320.1 coordinate 338,747, forward strand.
TCCCTGCCCCTTGGCAACCACCAATCTCTTCTCTTGATCTGTGATCTCAGAGGTAAATCTTAATTCCTCCAACTCTAGTGTGGTCATCCTACTGCCCTTGCTAATGACTGGTTAGGGATGGGGTATGAGACTCTCTTATGACAAAAAGAGGTCTGCTGAGGACATCTGGGAGGATTTCCTCGTGGATTAAAGAAACATGCCCGGAAAGACGGTCCCTCCACTGCCTAGGCACTCCCACTTCTTCATGAAGGACTTCACACTCAGCAGCTATCTTGTCACCATGTGATGAGGTGAGAAGCCTGTGCTGATAAACTGATCATCTTTGATACTTCATTTTCCAACCCAGGGCTTCTCATTGTTTAAATAATAAACATCATTATTGCTCATGCCAGTAGCTCTCAATATATACACCAGAAGCATAAGCTGCACCTGGGAGATATCTAGAAATCTAGAATTTTAGACACTTCAGTTGACCCTTGAACATCACGTGGGTTAGGAGTGCTGACCCTCTAGGTAGTAAAAAGTCCACATATAATTTATAGTCAACCCTCCATATACAAGAGTCCTCGGTATCTGAGGGCCCTGAGTTTGCAGATTCCACCAACTGCGGACCCTGTATGGGACTGTTCGTTCTTGTTGCTGTTCAGTCGCTGACTTGTGTCTGACTCTTTGCAATTCCATGGACTGTAGCCCGTCAGACTCCTCTGTCCATGGGGTTTTCCAGGCAAGAATACTGAATGAGTTGCCATTTCCTCCTCCAGGGGATCTTCCCGACCTAGGGATCAAACCCACATCTCCTTCATTGGCAGGTTGCTTCTTCGCCGCTGTGTCGCCTGGGAAGCCCGTATGGTATTGTAGTATTTCCTATTGAAACCAAGGCATGTATAAGTGGACCCACACAGCTCAAACCTGTGAAGGGCCAACTCTACTTGAGAGTTACTGAATTAGAACCTCTGGGGAAGGGGCCTGGCAGTCTATGATTTAACAGCCCTCCAAGTGATCCTGATCCATGCTCAAGTTTGTAAACATGGGTTCAAATAATGTAATAACATCTGGACACAGGGTTTAGAATTTGATTGGCAACTGAGAATTCCTAGATCATTTTCAAATAGAAGACACTGTGATATGCTTACCAGGTGACCTAGAGGAAGTCCTCACATGGAAGCCAACGTTTGGTGACCATGAGCAATCACTTAGCACCTTCTGGGTCAGCTAAATTTATTATAAAGTGGTGATCATAGTTCACAATCCATGCAGGGAAGCTGTCAGCACTCCATGATAGAGACAAACCATGTATTTACCAACCAGCCCACTGGGAGCTTTCATGGTTTCCCTCTTGGCTGCACAATAAAATGTTCTGTTCCATCTACTATGATTTTCTAAACAAACAATTATATGGTGAAGGGTGATAATTACTAAAATATTCTTCCCTTTTATTATGAGGAAGGTAAAGTGAAAGGCTGACATGAATTTTTGGTGACATTTTGAGGCACAGAAGAAAATGTATGAAACTCCCATAATTAAAATGCTAAGCTTAAAAAGATAAGCTTTCAGAGCATGGGATATAAACAGCTTTATACTGACCACACGTTCTCTACTGAGATAACATGGAGTCCTGTCCCTTTGCTTATAAAGAAGCGAATGTAATACAGACAAACACTGCAAACTAATAAATTTCATATGTGCATGATGATAGCAATGAATAATAATAATACCACCTTTGGATGCTGCTGCTGCTGCTAAGTTGCTTCAGTCGTGTCCGACTCTGTGTGACCCCATAGATGGCAGCCCACCGGGCTCCCTCGTCCCTGGGATTCTCCAGGCAAGAACACTGGAGTGGGTTGCCGTTTCCTTCTCCAATGTATGAAAGTGAAAAGTGAAAGGGAAGTCGCTCAGTTGTGTCTGACTCTTCGCGACTCCACGGACTGCAGCCCACCAGGCTCCTCTGTCCATGGGATTTTCCAGGCGAGAGCACTGGAGGGGGGGCCACTGCCTTCTCCACCTTTGGATGCTAGTTAAGCCCATTTCCCATTCTTTGACGATTTTAAATTATATTCAGCTGTAGCGTGAATTCACAACCAAACATTCAGTTACACAAAATAGCAAAGATCAATGTAATCAATAAATAAGGAAGTACATGTGTTTCACCAAACTGTGCAGGTTGGTAATTTGAGGTCAGCCAGGACGAGTGTCGCCCAGGGACGGGGGAGCCTGGTGGGCTGCCCTCTGTGGGGTCGCACGGAGTTGGCCACGACTGAAGCGACTTAGCAGCAGCGGCAGCAGGATGTGCCAAGGAGCCTGCAACAGAGCTGTGCTCAGCTCCAACAAAAAGCGACTTCTGCAGCAGCTGCTCCAGAATTATTCCATTTACAATAGTGCATGGCACGGCTCTCACATAGGCCACATTGCAGGGTCTACATTTTCTACTCCAGACTGTCTTTCCTACGCAGTGTGGTTTCTAAGTTTAGCTTAACACTCCACTCCGACTTGGCCGGGGAAGAGGCAGTCAGAGCTGGGATTACGAATATTGGCTTCAGAGCTAGTTTGCCCATGTTTCCTACCTCATAGGGTAACACGACCTCATATGTAAAGTGCTTGGGCAGTAGCTGGCCCAAGGTAAGTGCTCAATTCATAGTAACTCTAAACATTCTCCTGTGAGAGTGTATAGACATTACCAGGAGAGATTTTTCAAACTGCAATATATTCAAAATTAAAACCTTATTCCTTAAGAATTTTGAGAAGTACCTTTGGGAACATGGCTTCCCTTTACCCCACCATCAACACCCCAGCACACACACACACACACTCCTCCCCACTTGAAGGCCATTGTTATACTGAACCTGTTACGGCTCAGAGTGTTTTAAGTCACAGGAAAGAATATGAATTTGGCTTAAACTTTCTTTTTTTTTTCCCCTGACTATGTGGTTTATTTGACAAACAAAAAACTCTACAGTGAATGCACTTTAATTAGCAACAACATAAAATGTTAGCAGGTTACATCCAATTTCTATTACTTAATTATAGAAAGCCGTGAAAATTACTTGGCCTCTACTGTAGTCAGCTTTTTTTCTTAACATGGGGGATCATGCCCCATCATCACTGGATGATTGTAAACGCTAAATAAGATAATCTCAATCAAAAGCATTTTGTGAGCTATAAAGAAATGTGTATATATACACACACACACACACGTGTATATATCCACACACATGTATACATAGGTCCATATGTACACACATACATACATATGCGTATTGGGCTTCCAGGTGGTCAGTGGTAAAGAATTTGCCTGCCAGTGCAGAAGATGTGGGTTTGATTCTTGGGTCGGGAAGATCCCCTGGAGAAGGAAATGGCAACCTACTCCTGTATTCCTGTCTGGAAAATCCCATGGACAGAGGAGCCTGGCTACAGTCCATAAGGTCTCAAAAGAGTCAGACACGACTTGGCAACTAAATAACAACAACAAACGTGTGTGTGTGTATATCCTGGGGATATGATTTTGCTTTATATACCATTTATCCTCAGTACTCAGAAGGGTGTCAAATAAAATTTTACTGCATAAATGAGTGTTTACTAAACCACAGTCTGGCCTTTGAACTATTCTAGGACTTTTTGTTTTGTTTAGGTACAGAAATGCCTTCATAGAATTTTTGTCTTCTGTACTTATTCTTTGGACATACGCCTAAAAGGAGTGTCACCAAGGTAACTGGTGTTTTCTTCATGCCTCTTGCCTGATATTGTCAGCTTATCATCTGGGACCATTGGGGACCATGCATAGCAGCTCCAGGGATCCGTGCTCATGGCTGCTTCTCTCGTCAACAGTGGAATGACTTTTATCATTTTGCTAATAAAATAGGTGGAGTGACGGTAACCAAACTTGGGAGAATAATTTCTAAGTAGACTCCTAGGGCATTTGGGACGGATTATTTACCCTTGGAATTGGTCTGGCACATTCAAAATGCATTGGTATTTTGCTGGTAGATTTGGTTGCTTTTGGCCATTTAAAATTTCAATTCCTTTTACTGCTAATAAGCCTGGACATGTATCAAGAGTGTCCACACAGCCACATAAAATACACGGACACTGGACTGCAAAGACAACACTGAATAAACTAAAGTGGGAGCATGAGGTGGACGGACACACGTGCCTTCAGAGGCTGCCCCAGGGCCTCCAGAGGCCAGCGGCTTGCACCAACAGAAATTCATTCTTGCACGACGCTGGGTGTCAGAAGTGTGAAATCAAGGCACAGCAGAACCACACCCTCTCTAAAGCCTCTAGAGGAGGAAGCGCCCTCATCTCTCCAGCCTCTGTGGCGTCAGGAATTCCCCGCCTGTGGCTGCGTTACTCCGAGCCCATCTCCTTCTGCAAGCGGCCCCCCACTGTGCCCGCCTGTCTCTCCTCTCCACGTTTCTTTTAGGGGCCTGTCATTGGGCAATCCAGGGTGGTCTTATCTCAAGAGTCCTACTTACATTTTCAAAGACCCCTTTTGAATCGAGATCACATTCACAGGCTCTGAGGACATGGACGTACTCATTGAGGGTCACTATTCAACTGATTACAAAGGACATCAATGATAAAGGAGACCAAGAAAGGAATCCCACATGGACACGCACGTGAGAACTCAGACCCATGAACGTAAGCAATCATTAATGCCCGTTTTTCTCTGTTACAGTAACTGGTGTGTTTTCTGTCTCCACAACTGGTCAGTGACTGAACCAGCAACGAACAGGTCTTCTTCCCTTCCAGCTCTACCGAGGTGTAAGTTCACACGACGTCATTCACCAATTAAGGTAAGTAACAAGGTGCTGTGATACTTGTGTGCACGGTGAAATGGTTACTGTAACCAAGTTAGTCAGCACATCTGCCAGCTCACACAGTGGCCGTCTGTGTGTGTGTGCGTGTCTGTGTGTGTGCGTGTCTGTGCGTGTGTGCGTGTCTGTGCATGTCTGTGTATATGCATGTCTGTGTGTGTGGGGGGGGTCTGTGTGTTTGTGCGTGTCTGTGGGGGGGTCTGTGTGTGTGTCTGTGTGCACATGTGTGTGTGCGTGTCTGTGCGTGTGTGCACATCTGTGTATGTGTGCATGTCTGTGTGTCTGTGTGTGTGTGTGTGCATGTCTGAGTATGTGTGCATGTCTGTGTGTGTGTGTCTGTGTGTGCGTGTCTGTGTGTCTGTGCATGTGTGTGTGCGTGTCTGTGGGGGGGGTCTGTGTGTGTGTGCACGTGTGTGTGCACGTCTGTGTGTGTGTGCACATCTGTGTGTGTGTGCATGTCTATGTGTCTGTGCGTGTGTGTGTGCATGTCTGAGTGTGTGTGCGTGTCTGTGTGTGTGTCTGTGTGTGTGCATGTCTGTGTGTCTGTGCGTGTGTGTGTGCATGTCTGAGTGTGTGTGTGTGTGTCTGAGTGTCTGTGCGTGTGTGTGTGCATGTCTGAGTGTGTGTGTGTGTCTGAGTGTCTGTGCGTGTCTGTGTGTCTGTGCGTGTCTGTGTGCATGTCTGTGTGTGCGTGTCTGTGTGTGTGTGCGTGTCTGAGTGTGTGTGTCTGCGTCTGTGTCTGTGCATGTCTGTGTGTGTGTGTGCATGTCTGTGTGTGTGCATATCTGTGTGTGTGTGTCTGTCTGTGCATGTCTGTGCATGTCTGTGTGTCTGTGCGTGTCTGTGTGTGTATGTGTCTGACTGTGTGTGTGTGTCTATGTGTGTACGTGTCTGTGTGTGTGTGCATGTCTGTGTGTCTGTGCGTGTGTGTGTGCATGTCTGAGTGTGTGTGTGTGTGTGTCTGAGTGTGTGTGCGTCTGTGTGTGTGCATCTGTGTCTGTGCGTGTCTGTGTGCGTGTGTGTGTCTGTGTGTGTGTCTGTGTGTGTGCGTGTCTGTGTGTGTCTGTGTGTGTGTGCATCTGGGTGTGTGTCTGTCTGTCTGTGCATGTCTGTGCATGTCTGTGTGTCTGTGGGTGTCTGTGTGTGTATGTGTCTGACTGTGTGTGCGTGTCTATGTGTGCGTGTCTGTGTGTCTGTGCGCATTTGTGTATGTGTGTCTATGTGTGCATGTGTGTGTGTGCATGTCTGTCTGTGTGTCTGAGTGTGTGTGCGTGTCTGTGTGTCTGAGTGTGTGTGTGTGTCTGTGTGTGTATGTGTGTGCATAGATTTGCTACACCCACTTTTAGAAAATTTCAAGCATACATCACAGTACTGTTAACTCTGATCACCGCTGGTTCCCTAGAACTCCTTTGTCTTATAGCAGAAATTCTGTACCCTTTGACCAACATCTGCCCATCTCCCCAACACCCCAGCCCCCAACAACCACTACTCTACCAGTTTCTGTGATTTTTTTCTTTTTCAGATTCCACATGCAAGTGAAACTGTACAGTACTTGTCTTTGTCTGACTTTTTTCACATAGCATAATGCTGTTAACTTTCATTAATGATGTCATGGGAATTTCCTTATTATGGCTGAATAATATTCCATTATGTGTGTACACGTGTGCACATGTATGTGTGCATATATGTATAGACACATGTCTGTCTATATGATTATGTGTGCGTGTGTGTATACGCACACAACACACTCATGTCACACTGTCCTTGCCCACTCGTTTACTGATGAATAACTGAATTGGCTCCGTGTCTTGGCTATGTGAGCCTCACTGCAGTGAGCGTGGAGAGGCACAGAGTCCCTATCGAGACGGCTATCCCGTCCCCTTGACTGCACACCCAGAAGCGGGACTGCTGGGCCACACGACAGCTCTACTTCTAATTTTCTGAGGAAACACAATACTGTTTTCCACAGTGGCTACACCAGTTTACATTTCCACCGACTGTACCAGAGTCCTTTTTTCACACCCTTGCCAACACTGGTTACCTCTTGTCTTTCTGAGAACAGCGATCCTGACAGGTGTGAGGTGATAGCTCATTGTCTACTTGATTGGCAGTTTTCTGATGATTAGAGATGCTCAGCACCCTTTTATGTACCCGATGGCTATTTATATGTTTTGCATCTAAATGTCTATTCAGGTCCTTTGCCAATTTTTAAATCAGATTATTTGTTATTTTCTGCTGTTGAGTTGCATGAGTTCCTTATATGTTTTGGATATTACCCCCTATACCCTGAACCTATTTGTTCAATAAACATGAATGGAGACTTTTTTTATATCTGTAACAACACAGTCCCTATATATAAAATGATGAAAATAATAGTTCATGAATCTGAAAGCCTCCTGGAGGCCCACTGGGGGAGTGAATGAACATGGATGGTCTCTCTTACACGACAGCAGCAAACCATCCGATGTATTCTCTCACATCTCTTCAACGACCTTCTTTCCTCTACTTCAAAATTGCTTCAAAAAACTGTTTTCTCAATGTTCTAACATACGCTACTAACCACATTTGTTCTCTGATCTTTACCTATGTTTCTTTAGTTAACATTTAAACCCTTTATTTTAACCTGAAGATTTAATTTGTTAGCTCATTTATCACTTTTTTTTCTTACTAGGTAAAAACCAATTCTACTGAGCGTCCACAGAGACCTCTGGAGGACCAGCTCTGCAAACCTCCAGCTCTACAGTCAGACTCTTCCCAAGATCTCTGAATGGAAGCCACCATTCATCACCGTATGGAAACTGGTGCTTCCGAGAGAAACCTCACCTTCACACTGCTGCCGCCCAGAGGCCACGGGCTCCTGCTGGGAGATAAACTAACGTGGTGTCAATGATCTCAAACCGAAGTTGGGCACACTTCAAAAATTCTCATTTATCAAAGTTTACAGAGGAATGGAGTCACACAGATAATTTGCTTTCACCTACTTAAAGGGCAAGAGGATAGCTTTTTAAAAAAGATGTTATTTATGTATTTACGTATTCATTTATTTATTCATGTACATTCTGACCATGCCATGTGGCATGCGGGATCTTAGTTCCCTGACCTTGGATTGAAACTGCCTACAGATCATGAAGCACGCAGCCTTCTGTGTGTGGACGACCAGGGAATTCCCAAGAATATCTTCTAGTTAAGCAAACCATGAAAACAAGAGAAGAAGCAGTGCTTCCAGAACAGCAGAACAAGGGTCCCAGTGAAAACCCTCCCCGGTGAAACAGAAATTCAACCAAGGTGGAGAGAGTTGTTTTAATCCTTTGAAGTCTATAGAAAGTGTCCTGTGAGAATACATCAAGTAGAGAAACATTCATTTGTAAAACTCTACTAAATCTTGGTAAGAATAAGAATCTGACTCATTCTCTCACCTCCCCTCCTTACCCAGCTCTGTGAACAAGCCTGTCCACCAGGCAGTTTACTCCAGGTCGAAACAGCCAAAGCCAAGTCACCAGACAGACGGAGAGACAAGCAAATAAAACAACAGTTCCAGGGCGGCGGGTTGGGGGGGGATCAGTATCCAGAGCAGCGACAGTAGAGTATCTAAAATGTCCAGTTTTCAACCAAAAATTATGAGATGTGAAAAAAAAAAGGAAAACTGTGACCCATCCACAGGGGAAAAAAGCCACAAGGTCTGCCTCTGAGGAGGCCCAGAGGGTGAGCTGGGCAGAAAGAGACACCTCACAGCTGCTACTGTTAAGAGAATGATGCAAAGAGAAGGAAATGAGGCTGTGCTTACAGATAGGAGGGTATGGTGACAATGTCCCTGTAAAAAGAGATCAATAAAAATGTAAAAAATATATATATATGTATATATATTAAAAAGAACCCAAGATTAACAATTCACAGGAGGGGCTCAGCAGTAAACATAAGCTGGCAGAAGAATTAGCAAACTTGAAGACAGGTCAGTAGAAAGAATGTGATCTGAATAACAGAGGAAAAAGTTGGAAGGAAAAGCAAATCTCAAAGATGTACACACAGGATTACAGACATCATACTCACAGATCAACACATAAGGAATGGGAGAAGAGAAAGAAGCAAAAGAAAAAATATTCCAAGAGGTAATCAGTTCAGTTCAGTCGCTCAGTCATGTCCGACTCTTTGCAACCCCATGGTCCACCCAAACCCATGTCCATTGAGTCGGTTATGCCATCCAACCATCTCATCCTCTGTCGTCCCTTTCTCTTCCTGCCTTCAGTCTTTCCCAGCATCAGGGTCTTTTCAAATGAGTCAGTTCTTCGCATCAGGTAGACAAAGGATTGGAGTTTCAGCTTCAGCATCAGTCCTTCCAATGAACACCCAGGACTGATCTCCTTTAGGATGGACTGGCTGGATCTTCTTGCAGTCCAAGGGACTCTCAAGAGTCTTCTCCAACACCACAGTTCAAAGCATCAATACTTCGGCCTTCAGCTTTTTTTTATAGTCCAACTCTCAGATTCATATATGACTACTGGAAAAACCATAGCTTTGACTAGACAAACCTTTGCTGGCCAAGTAATGTCTCTGCTTTTTAATATGCTGTCTAGGTTGGTCATAACTTTCCTTCCAAGGAGCAAGCATCTTTTAATTTCATGGCTGCAGTCACCATCTGCAGTGATTTTGGAGCCCCCCCAAAATAAAGTCTCTCACTGTTTCCATTGTTTTCCCATCTATTTGCCATGTTGTGATGGACCAGATGCTATGATCTTCATTTTTTAAATGTTGAGGTTTAAGCCAACTTTTTCACTCTGCTCTTTGATTTTCAAGAGGCTCTTTAGTTCTTCACTTTCTGCCATAAGCGTGGTGTCATCTGCATAACTGAGGTTATTGATATTTCTCCCAGCAATCTTGATTCCAGCTTGTGCTTCATCCAGCCCAGGCTTTCTCATGATGTACTCTGCATATAAGTTAAATATTCAGGGTGACAATATACAGCCTTGACGTACTCCTTTCCCAATTTGGAGCCAGTCTGTTGTTCTATGTCTGGTTCTAATTGTGACTTCTTGACTTGCATACAGATTTCTCAGGAGGTAGGTGAGGTGGTCTGGTATTCCCATGTATTTAAGTATTTTCCACAGTTTGTTGTGATCCACACAGTCAAAGCACAGTCAATAAAGGAGAGGTATGTTTTTCTGGAGCTCTCTTGCTTTTTCTATGATAAGTTAATAGCCGGACTCTATATTTACTGCATTAGTGCGCGCATGCTACGTCACTTCAGTCATATCCCACTCTTTGTGACCCCATGCACTGTGGACCGTCAGGCTCCTCTGACCACGGGATTCTCCAGGCAAAAGTACTGGAGTGAGCTGCCATGCCCTCCTCCAGAGGATCTTTCCCACCCAAGAATCAAACCTGGGTCGCCTGCATCTCCTGCATTGAAGGCAGATTCTTTACCACCAGCACCACCTAGGAGGCCCACTGCACTACCACTGGGTGTCTAGACTGCCTACAAGACCCCTGCCCAGTCAGTAGGTCCTGCTTCTACCCTTGCCCCGGGACCCGCTCCAGTAACCCCAGTCCTGACCTCATCCCCTCGGTCCTGCCGGACCTGTCCGCTAGCTTTCTGCCCACAGACAGTTGCTGCCTATGTGCCCTGTATCTCTGAGTTCCCAGTCACCAGCTCTCTTCCTGAGCCCATATTGACCCAGCCACCTGCAAACCTCAGTTTCCCCTTCATCCTGCCTTTTCCAGCCTATCACAATCAACTTCTCTCTCCTCAGTGGTACCAGGTGCCACCCTGAATCCCAGCCTTGGTCAGAGCCAGGGAGAGAGTTCAGATGCTTAACAGCTAAGCCTGTATTATCTCTAATTTATAGGAAAAATAAACCTGAAAGGCAGGCGTCTTCTGCCCATTCTGGAGGTGATAATATCGAAGTTTAGGGAGGTGAGCCTCTCGCCAGTAAACGGTGGAGGAGGGAAATGACCCGCCCTCCCCACTGTGCGACCACCCCCAGGTTATGTGCTCAGCTCTGTTCTTCTCACTATGCTTATGGGCTATAGAGTCTAATAGTTTTCTCGCTACCGTAACAAATTACCCACAGACTTATTGGCTTAACACAGCAGACACTGATCACCTTATGTCTGTAGCTCAGAACTCCGCTGCAGGTCACCAAGGTATTGACTGGCTGCGTTCCTTCCGGAGGCTTAGAGGAGAAATGGCCCCTTGCCTTCTCGGCTGCGGGACCCTGCACTGCCTTCTCGACTCCTTTTGTGAGCCTTCCTATCGCAGCACCCCTCAGACGCTGGCCTGTCCTCTGCCTCCTCCTTCCACTTTTCAAGACCCAGTTGCAGGACTTCCCTGGTGGTTCAGTGGTTAAGAAACCACCTTCCAATCCAGGGGACATGGGTTTGATCCCTGGTTGGGGAATTAAGATCCCACATGCCATGGGGCAACTAAGCCTTCACACCCCAACTAGAGAGCCTACAAACCTCAGCTAAAGGCCCCACGTGGTGCAGCTAAGATCCTGCATGTCCCATGCCCTAAAGCAAAAGAACAGGTAGATTCAATCTGATTTCAAGGCATTTCACGGGTTCATCTATGTGTTTGAATATATTCTGGGGGTTCAGATCTGCAAGGAACCCAAGTTTTTTCCATCGGAATGCTCATGGCCGGATTAGGTGAGTGTTTCTGTTCTTGCTGCAAGTGAGGCAAGTGGGCTGGCCAGTCTGTTTCATTGTTTTGTTTCTTCTGTGGCCAAACAAAAGGAAAAGCTACTAAGAGGGCACAGTAGCTATGAAGCAGGGTTGGAAACAGAGCAAAAATAAGCCAAGAAGGAATGATCAGAGGATCTTGTTTGGACATCTTCTTTGGAAAAAGATTTCAAAACATCAGGGTTAAAAAAGTACTTGTAATACCTAAGCAATATCCACATACAGTGTTTAATTTTTTTTAAGATTGTTTGTTTCCCTCTTGGTTAAAATAAAATCAACAACAAATAAAAAGAAATTTGGGAAACTGCTCATGGGGCTATGCAAAATTCAGTGACCTAAAGATATTACATATAGGGCACAGATTAAGATTGTAATTTCAAGATAACATAAGAAAGTAAAATAGTGCAGAAAATAGAGAGTGTTGATGCCACCACGGACTGTAGCCCACCAAGCTCCTCTGTCCCTGGGATTTCCCAGGCAAGAACACTAGAGTGAGGTGCCATTCCCTTCTCCAGGGGATGTTTCTGACCCAGGAACTGAACCCACATCTCTTGCATTGAAGGTAGATTCTTTACTCACTGGGGCATCAAGGAAACCCATCTAATATAGATAAAATAGATAATTAATAAGGATTTACTTTTAGGATAAGGAACTCTACTCAATATTCTGTAATGATCTATACGGGCAAAGAGTCTAAAAAAGAGTGGATACGTGTATATGGACAGGGAGGCCTGGCGTGCTGCGATTCATGGGGTCGCAAAGAGTCAGACACGACTGAGCGACTGAACTGATAACTGACTCACTCTGGTGTATGCAGGAAGCTAACAGAACACTGTAAGCCAACTATACTCCAATAAAAATTAAAAACAAAATTACAGGCATATCATAGCTAAGAGACAGAGGGGAAGCAATGGTGAGAAGCTGAGAGCCCCCAGTTAAGCCCGGGTGCCTCAGCTGCACTCCCCCCTCTCAGATCTTCCATCTCTGTGGAGAAGGGATGAGGCCCGTCTCCCCTAACTCCCCAAGTGGAGCATGGGGCATGGAGGGTCCTTAGAGTGGGAGATCTGCCGGGCATCCGGGCATAAGAAACATTCTTCTGCTGTCTCACGCCAATGAAAATTAATATAAAATTAAATAACCGAGGACGGCAGGATAGCCAAGTCAACACAGCAGAAGACCACCGCAGGGCCTTCCCTGGCGGCCCAGCGGTTAGGACCTCTCCTTCCCATGCAGGTGGTGCAAGTTTGATCCCTGGGAGGGGAAAGAAGATTCCACATGCCTCCGGGCCAAAAATCAAAACAAAACAGAAGCAATGTTTTAACAAGTTCAGTAAAAACTTTAAAGACGGCCTACATCAGAAACTGTTTTAAAAAGACCATCCCAGAAGGGAGGGAGCAGAACAGGGCACCTCGGTTTACACACTTTCCAAATACTACTCACAAAGCGGGAGAGATAATTTCCCAAAAGACAATGAGGGGATCATCCTGGAAAAGCCCATGGATTCTGAGCAGCCGAGAAGAAACCCCCACTGCAGAGGCTGGAGAGGACTGCCCACAAGAAGCAGGCAGCTCACAGTGACAAGGACTCTTTACCAGCAGGACCTTGCCATCGCCTCTCCCTTGTCAGTGTCCATCCAAGGAGCTATATATCTGTGAGATGCCAGTCTTACTTATCATCTTAATTCCTCAATGCAGAGTAAGGCATTTCAGGATTGTCAAGAACAGAGTGAGTTTAGGTGTAGGAATTATTATTTTATTTTCTGATTTTTAAATTTTTTATTTTTTTTTTAAAGGCACAGATGCCTGTGGTTTGGTCACTCAGTCGTGTCTGACTCTTTGTGACCCCATGGACTGTAGCCCACCAGGCTCCTCTGTCCATGGGATTCTCCAGACAAGAACACTAGAGCAGGCTGCCATTTCCTTCTCCAACAGATGCCCATGGAAACCCTCAAATGGTGACATATTAGAAGCTACTGTTTCAGCCTCTGGTCAAGTGTTACTTCAGGTTAGAAAATCACTGAAGTGTATCAAACTTTCTATTAACAACATGCCTGCAGGGATGGAGGAAATGCCCCATCCTCAATGAGAACTAGCCGTGTTATCAGCACAGAACACGCACGAGATGGAGACGCGATAAAGCTCAAGTCAAAACTTCAAGAGGCTTCACCCACTGAAGAATAGGCCCAGTCGGTGTCTAAATCCCGCAGGACTGCTGAAAGCGCAGAGCGTGAAGCCGAGCCGGAGCCTCACCTTTGTCTGCTCCGTCGCCTGGACCGTTCATGCCCCTCTCCTACCATTCGCTTTGTGACTTTGGATAACTCTCCCTTTCGCGGTTGCCTGTCATCTCTCCCACTTTCATTCCCTCTAGAAACACCATTTCTGCTGCATCTTCAAAAGCTTATCTCCTCTCCACAGCTGTCTGTTCAAAGTTGAGAGCCTGACACTGATTTAAGCAGCTTGAATTGCTCTGAAATAAATTCCTCAGGGCAAAGACCAATTCCTTCTGCGTTGTCAGTAGCTAAATATGGTGTTAGTGTTGCATACACACAGTATGAATATGAATGAAGGGTAATAATTTCTGTATGTTAGACAATCACAATCTAAAGCTCTGGAGTGAGCTCTAAAGTGCTCCTAAAAATTATCAGAAGATGACGCTCTTTTCTACTGGATGGGAGAGAGAGCTTTACAAATGGAGAAACTGCAGATCCATTCAGGAATGTCCAGGGAACTGTTCTTTATTCCACGTGGCTGGCTCTCCATGGTGGAGAATGCCAGCTGCTCACAGTTACTGCTTTCCCCTCTGCCTTCTTGTGGGGAGAAGAGAATTCCCAGTGCTTCTGACTTTGGGCTTGTCCATGTGGTTTGATTTGGCTGGCAAGTGTAAGTGGACAGTGCATGGACAGGCATCGCACAAGTGCTTGCCTGCTTTGCTTTAGCCTCTAGAGCTCCTGCATTCCACCAGAAGTTCAGAATTCTATCATGATTCCAGAATGAGGAGACAGGTGGGACATACTTGGACCCACCCAAATTCTGAGTCCTAATCCAACTGACTGCAAATGATCTCAGCTAAGCCCAGCAGAGCACAGCTGACTTACAGACAGGAGAGGAGGGAATGAGCGTTTATTATTATAAGCCTCTGAGGTGAAGGGGTGGCTTTTAACATAGCCCAATGGGAGGAATGACCAAGAAAAATGCTCTTCAATCTGCAATTAGAAGACGTGAAACATTAGGAAATGTCGACTCTAAAAAAGAGTCTGTGCTTAGTCATACTCTTCTCTGAGCTCTCTAGCCAATCTCTATCCCAGGCTACAATTTCAGAAAATTTCAAGTCACTCCACGAGATGACTCTAGCATTTTTTTAAGCATTTTTTTTTTTTTGCAATAAAACACCTTGGACACATGCCCAACTAATGCGTAACCATTAGTTGGCGCACAGATGCAGATGGATGCTCCTAGAAGAAATGCTGTTTTTCGTTGCCATGGCTCGTCTTGAAGACGGGCCCCCAAAGAGCCGCGCCTCCCAGTATTCATGCAGTTGTGTGGCCCTTTTCCACCGTGAACATGAGCTAGTCCTGTGAAACCAAAAGAACACAGTGTGCGTGACACACAGCAACTTCTGAAGCAGCGTGAGGAGATTTGTAGCTCTTCTTTGGATTCTTAGAACACAAACTCTAGAGGCCTGGGCACTGAAGCCGTCAGATGCTCCAGCTAGAGAGATGATACGGGAAAGACCTGGAACTCGCAGAGGAGAGAGACCAAGCTGAGACCAGGGCCCCTGCTGTGCCTCCCAAGCTGCAGACCAGTAAGACCACAGGCAAGTGAAGCCTTCTCAGACTCTCCAAGACAATCCCAGCAACCCGCTGCACGTGACCGTGTGATACCAGCTGACGCCCCCCCAGGCAAGCCTTGCTCGACCCCCGACTTATAGATTGTGAGCATAAGAAAAGTCGCTTTGTTTTAAACCAGAAGATCTGTGGTTATACATCAACTGGTACCCAAAGCATTCATTTACACAGTTTACCAAAGTGGCATAATAACCGATTATAAAACAATCCCAACATTTGTAACTGAGCAGGATCCTATGGGGGCCTTCCCAGGACAGGCCCCTGTGCCCTGTGCCCTCCCCATGCCTCTTGTCTGTAAAAAAAATCTTTAGCCTCCCAGATGCTCCCTGAGCAAATTTAATCAGAGAAGTGAGAAAATACAGAAAGGAAGGGAAAAAAAAAAAAAAAAAAGAAATACAAAACAGTAACAGTTGGGTCACTAAAGATGGTGGAGGGCCTCTAGGTCCTCTCGAAGGGCTACGCATAATGTGCTGAGCCATGTCCTTCAAGGGTTTTGCAGATACTGACACCCCACAGCGGGGAGAAGCTAACTGTGCTGCCCACCAGTGCACAGGCCCCAGACCAGCTGAAACCAGGAGGCTGACCATGTTGACCCTGATCACCTCACCACCAACCGATGAGAAGAAGGTCTGTGAGCTGAGCTCACACTCCATACCCTCTCCTGCTCACCATGCCTTTAGAAACCTTTCCCTGAACGCCACCGGGGAGTGCGGGCCTTTCAAGCACTAGCTGCCTGGACCCCTTGCTTGGCCGTTGCACTTTCCTTCACCACAACCCGGCGTCGGTAGTTGGCTTCACTGTGTTCAGGCAAGGGAAGCCAGGTGTGGTTCAGCTAACATATTTACTAAATGTTGTCATACAACGTGTGTACCATGTGTCAATATTTAATTCCTTCCTCACATTAATATAAGTACCAATCAAATATGTAACATAATTATTTCCATTTGATAAGTGAGAAAGTTCAGACACAGTGATATTAATTAATTAAATTGCTCAAAGTCCAATGGGTAGTAAAGCAGTGGAAATAAGGTCTGACCGGGGAAGTATCACAAGTCCTGATCCCTCACTAAACTGAACATTCAGGAAAGCCAGAGCTGTGGTTTCCTAGGCAATGCATTTTTCACTTAGCCAGTTCACAGCCACGAGGCAGCCAGTTTACACACAGTTTGATGAAGGTTACAACGTTGGCATTTGTGCAAAAAAACAAGCAGGGTATTAAATTACACCCATTAAAGGAAAGGCTGAAGATCTGACTCCCTAAGTCTTTGAGGTGTTGGAAGGGAACAAAGCCAAAAGAGCTTACGGGAAATAAAACTATTGCTAGCTGGCCAAAAACATCAGCATTCACAGCAAAGACAACTGCTACCTGCCAATTCAAGACAGAAACGGTGGCATTAAGAAACTTTATGAAGCAGGGTACTTCTCCTTTCTCGGTGGGCTTGTCATGAGGGCCTGATTTAGCTGAGTGCAAAATTTGATTATGTGACTGACTGACTTCGGTTTTCACAAGAGTGTTGCTTCAAATATAATTATCTCTGTGGCCAGTAAGTAGACAAAACGTTTCCACTTGTTTACAAACAATCATCAGTGTGGGTCTAAGAAGAATATGGGGAATCTAAGGTTTCCAGGTAATACGGAAATGATGGATTCTATTCTATCAACTGTCATTGATAGCAGGAGGTCTTCTGATGTCCACAAGGGGCCTTGATAGAAGTCCCTGGCCCAAGGCTCCAGGCATTTTTGCCATTGAGAGGCCTCAGTTCAGTTCAGTTCAGTTCAGCCACTCAGTCGTGTCCGACTCTTTGTGACCCCATGAATCGCAGCACGCCAGGCCTCCCTGTCCATCACCAACTCCCAGAGTTTACTCAGACTCACGTCCATCGAGTCCGTGATGCCATCCAGCCATCTCATCCCCTGTCGTTCCCTTCTTCTCCTGCCCCCAATCCCTCCCAGCATCAGAGTCTTTTCCAATGAGTCAACTCTTCGCATGAGGTAGCCAAAGTACTGGAGTTTCAGCTTTAGCATCATTCCTTCCAAAGAAATCCCAGGGCTGATCTCCTTCAGAATGGACTGGTTGGATCTGCTTGCCGTCCAAGGGACTCTCAAGAGTCTTCTCCAACACCACAGTTCAAAAGCATCTGGAAAGGCCTCTGCTTGAAACAATGGTTTCAAGCTTGAAACAGCTTTAAAATAACAAAAGAAAATAACAGATCTGTCAATGGCATGGTGAGGAAAGCCTACAGTTACAGCAAGCAGAGCAAACTGAGGTCTAGTCTACAGAATAACTGGGCTAGTCTCCTCAAAAACTTTACAAAAATTGAGCATGACTGAGGAACTCTTCCAGATTAAAGGAGACTAAACAGACTTGAGGGTGAAGGATGTTCTGAAACGATTCCTGAACCAGAAAAGGAAACCACAGTTCCTCTCTGGCTTAATAAGACCCTAGTGGAATGACTGGTGCTTGTCTAACACCATAGACGACATAACAATACGCTAGCAAACAGAATTTCCATTTTTACTGTGGTTGGGATTACAGGGCAAATGCTTTAGGAAATACACACTGAAGTGTTTAGGGGTAAGAAGCACTGTCTTTTTCTCAAACTCTTCAGAAAATAAAAAGGTCTTTACTCCATCTGGAATTTATTTTTGTACATAATGTAAGATGGAAGTCTAATATCATTTCTTCCATATGCATGGAATACCAAGTCAGCACAGTTTATTAAACAAATGTAAACTTGTATCCTATGTGTATACATATTAACACATATGTACAGGTGTGTCTATCCATATTTACAGTAGATTTTTATAAGTTTGTTCATGTCAGTCCTGTGCCTTACCCACTGATTCCTAGTACAGTATGATTTTGTTGTTATAAGGAGAACATTCCAAGTCCATTTTCCAAATGCTAATTGCTAGTATAGAGAAAAAGTGTTATTTACACCTTACCAAATTCATTTCTTTCTTTCAGTAGTTTTTTCACTCTTTGGATTTCAGACTTATAGTCAAATCTTAGCAGATGAGATTATGTTGCATCAAATCCATCTTGGCAAAAAAAAAAAAAAATTATCTTTTTTTTTTCCAGTGTATCCATGTTCCTTCGTTGCTCATTTGTTTCATTTTCTTGAAGCTCTAGATTAATATTAAATAAAAACAATAAAAGGTTGTTCTATCTAATCCCAACTTTAACTATTTTTAATGTTAGTTAAAACAATTCTTTTATTTAGTATTCTGTTTAATTGTCTCAACATTTAGGACAATATTTTCCACTGATTTTTGGTAAAAAGATTTTCATTACACTTGGTTTCCTTCTAACACTCTTTCATCTAATTTTAATGGGAGTGGCTGCTGGATATTAAATATTTTTATCAGTTTTTAATATTATTATTCATCTGTTGGGGTTATCATGATAACTTCCCTAAATTAAACCACTATTTTTCTACATTAAACTTACCTTGCTATGGTTTAAACTCTTGATCAATTACTGAATTGTACTCACTGATTTTGACTTGCCCCTTGGCTCAGTGCTAAAAGAATCTGCCTGTAATCCAAGAGACGCAGGTCTGACCCCTGGGTCTGGAAGATCCCTTGGATGAGAGAATGGCAACCCACTCCAGTGTTCTTGCCTGGAACATCCCATGGGCAGAGGAGCCTGGAGGCCACAGTCCATGGGGTTGCAAAGAGTCGGACACGACTGAGTGATTGACCACACAGTCACTTATGTGATTTAGAAGTTTTGCCTTTATGCTTGTAGCATGATAAAAATTTTCTTCTTTAGACTGTAGTTTCTTTATCAGTTTTCACCATGAATATGATACTATCTTCATGAATAAAATGGGGCAATTTCTATCTTGTACTAAATAACATTTGTTAAATAAATTTTTATATTTTTTTGAATAATCTATTTTTAAAGATTAGACACAACTTATTTTGAAATACTTCAGGACTAGAGCCTTCTTCAAAGCTAAACTTAGCGCCTTCTGCCACCTTCAATCAGCTGTTCAGTTGTGTTCTCGTGGTCAGCTGTTAGACTGTTTCTATCAGCATGGTTGTAACCTTCCATTCTGTATTTTTCCAATTTTGCCTTCTCATCTTTTTTATAGGCTTCTAAGAGGTTTAACTGGTTTCGCTAGCAAAGTAATGCTCAAAATTCTCCAATTCAGGCTTCAACAGTATGTGAACCATGAACTTCCAGATGTTCAAGCTGGATTTAAACAAGGCAGAGGAACCAGAGATAAAATTACCAGCATCCATTGGGATCATCAAAAAAGCAAGAGAGTTCCAGAAAAATGTCTACTACTGCTTTATCGACTTCACCAAAGCCTTTGACTGAGTGGATCACAACAAACTGGAAAATTCTTAAAGAGATGGGAATACCAGACTACCTGACCTGCCTCCTGAGAAACCTGTATGCAGGTCAAGAAGCAACAGTTAGAATTGGACATGGAACAACAGACTGATTCCAAATAAGGAAAGGAGTATGTCAAGGCTGTATATCGTCACCGTGCTTATTTAACTTATATGCAGAGCACATCATGAGAAATGCTGGACTGGAAGAAACACAAGCTGAAATCAAGATTGTCAGGAGAAATACCAATA
The DNA here is from genome assembly GCA_006410535.1 of Litocranius walleri. Lineage (NCBI taxonomy): Eukaryota > Metazoa > Chordata > Mammalia > Artiodactyla > Bovidae > Litocranius > Litocranius walleri. The sequence goes on from SJYG01000320.1 coordinate 358,673, forward strand.
ACCTCAGATACACAGATGACACCACCCTTATGTCAGAAAGCAAAGAAGAACTAAAGAGACTCTCGATGAAAGTAAAAGAGGAAAATGAAAATTTGACTTAAAGCTCAACATTCAGAAAACTAAGATCATGGCATCTGGTCCTATCACTTCACAGCAAATAGATGGGAAAACAATGGAAACAGTGAGAGACTTTATTTTGTGGGGCTCCAAAATCACTGCAGATGGTGACTGCAGCCATGAAATTAAAAGATGCTTGCTCCTTGGAAGAAAAGTTCTGACCAACCTAGACAGCATATTAAAAAGCAGAGACATTACTTGGCCAGCAAAGGCTTGTCTAGTCAAAGCTATGGTTTTTCCAGTAGTCATGTATGGATGTGAGAGCTGGACTATAAAAAAAGCCAATGCTTTTGAACTGTGGTGTTGGAGAAGACTGTTGAGAGTCCCTTGGACTGAAAGGAGATCCAACCAGACCATCCTAAAGGAAATCAGTCCTGAATATTCATTGGAAGTACCGATGCTGAAGCTGAAACTCCAATATTTTAGCTACCTGATGTGAAGACCTGACCCCTTGGAAAAGACCCTGAGATGGGAAAGATTGAAGGCGGGAGGAGAAGGGGACGACCGAGGATGAGATGGCTGGATGGCATCACTGACTCGATGGACGTGAGTCTGAGTGGACTCTGGGAGCTGGTGATGCACAGGGAGGCCTGGTGTGCTGTGATTCATGGGGTCGCAAAGAGTCGGACATGACGGAGCGACCGAACTGAACTGAAGTAAAATGTACGTTGAAAATAAAGGAAGAGGAATAAAATTACGCATAAAAGAAAGGAAGACGCATCAGTTCTTCGGTGCTCAGCCTTCTTCATCTCACTCACTTCTCTCTTATTTGCTAGCTTGATGACTGTGGCTGCGTGCTACTTCCCTACACTCATTCAGAAATGATGCTAATAGATTTCTCCCCAGTTCTCTAATGATTGCCTTCTCTTTTTGAAACCTATTTCTCTACAATTATTTGAAGCAAAAATAAAAACCATTTACGCCAATGAAATGTGCTGTTCTATAATTTTCCACTTCTCCATAAGATTACATACAGACATTTCTTTCTTTGACCCTCCCATCAAAATTGAATCTGACCATCCTTTCCTTCAGTTAAGCCAGAAACTTTTGCACTAAAATTATTTTTAGCTCCATGAAGTTTGCTCTTCTCAAGTGTAATTCCTGGGGTTTCTAAGCCTGTGAGCAGTGGGAAGTTACGTGCTCTGTACCCCGTGAGTCTCTGAAGGCATCACAGGGAATCCCTTGCTGGATCCCTGGTCTGCTTTCCCTCTCTCAGCCTAAGGGCTCGGAGGACTCCATCCACCCAGTCAGTTCCTGGCCGCCTGAGCCCAGCCCCACACATGGAGATGGGGACCTCCTGTCAGGGGCCCGCACGGGGGTGAGGTCACGGCTTTCTCCCACTCTGTGTTTCTGAGTCTCCCTGCAGTCCCCTCTGGTGCTGGTCTTTAGGGTCTCATCCACGAATGAAGGCAGACGCTTTGCGTCACTGTAACTCCCGCAGAGCCAAAGCCTTGCTTCCAGCCAGCTTCCTTCCGATTCTAGCGGTCATCTGGCTCATGGGGGGAGATTGGAAAGAGGACTAAAAGGAAACACGCCGTATCTTCCCAGAATATTCCTTTCCCTACATTTTAAAATGCTTTCCCCGTGTTTTCTTTTGTTTGATCTTTACAATACACTATGAGACAGAAGTTCAAACCCCGACATACAGGCTCAAGGCCATTTCCACTTTAAAAAAGAAGAAAGAAAGAAAAACTGTAGTAAACAGAGAGAAAAACTCAGACTGGTCCTGCTTAGCTGTGCATGGCTACATTCCTACATAAACATATTCAAGTTCCAAGGCCTGCAGCCAGCCATTATACTCTTGCATATTATGAGAACGCAGGCTTTAAAGGGAGGAAAAGCTGAGGTGTGGATAGGTGCACAGTGGAACAGCTCACAGCGTCTGAGGCCCCGGTTCAGTTCCATTAAGAGATGCTCTCCTAGCCGGACTGTGTGGACGCATGGCCCCAGTTAACTCTCTTTTGCACCTCACCTCTGTCACAGCTCACAGCAGAGATACAGGCATGTGGGGCTGCTCTCTGGGTTAGATGGGAGTCAAGCAGGTGCTGATACTGAACTGTAGGAGCTGTCTGTATATTTTGGGGATAAATCCCTTGTCAGTTGCATCATTTGCAAACATTTTCTCCCATTCTGTAGGCTGGCTTCTTGTTTTGTTTATGGTTTCCTTTGCTGTGCAAAAACTTTTAAGTCTAATTAGGTCCCACCTGTTTAGTTTTTTTTTTTTTTTTTTTTTAACGACTGAGTGATTGACCACACAGTCACTTATGTGATTTAGAAGTTTTGCCTTTATGCTTGTAGCATGATAAAAATTTTCTTCTTTAGACTGTAGTTTCTTTATCAGTTTTCACCATGAATATGATACTATCTTCATGAATAAAATGGGGCAATTTCTATCTTGTACTAAATAACATTTGTTAAATAAATTTTTATATTTTTTTGAATAATCTATTTTTAAAGATTAGACACAACTTATTTTGAAATACTTCAGGACTAGAGCCTTCTTCAAAGCTAAACTTAGCGCCTTCTGCCACCTTCAATCAGCTGTTCAGTTGTGTTCTCGTGGTCAGCTGTTAGACTGTTTCTATCAGCATGGTTGTAACCTTCCATTCTGTATTTTTCCAATTTTGCCTTCTCATCTTTTTTATAGGCTTCTAAGAGGTTTAACTGGTTTCGCTAGCAAAGTAATGCTCAAAATTCTCCAATTCAGGCTTCAACAGTATGTGAACCATGAACTTCCAGATGTTCAAGCTGGATTTAAACAAGGCAGAGGAACCAGAGATAAAATTACCAGCATCCATTGGGATCATCAAAAAAGCAAGAGAGTTCCAGAAAAATGTCTACTACTGCTTTATCGACTTCACCAAAGCCTTTGACTGAGTGGATCACAACAAACTGGAAAATTCTTAAAGAGATGGGAATACCAGACTACCTGACCTGCCTCCTGAGAAACCTGTATGCAGGTCAAGAAGCAACAGTTAGAATTGGACATGGAACAACAGACTGATTCCAAATAAGGAAAGGAGTATGTCAAGGCTGTATATCGTCACCGTGCTTATTTAACTTATATGCAGAGCACATCATGAGAAATGCTGGACTGGAAGAAACACAAGCTGAAATCAAGATTGTCAGGAGAAATACCAATAACCTCAGATACACAGATGACACCACCCTTATGTCAGAAAGCAAAGAAGAACTAAAGAGACTCTCGATGAAAGTAAAAGAGGAAAATGAAAATTTGACTTAAAGCTCAACATTCAGAAAACTAAGATCATGGCATCTGGTCCTATCACTTCACAGCAAATAGATGGGAAAACAATGGAAACAGTGAGAGACTTTATTTTGTGGGGCTCCAAAATCACTGCAGATGGTGACTGCAGCCATGAAATTAAAAGATGCTTGCTCCTTGGAAGAAAAGTTCTGACCAACCTAGACAGCATATTAAAAAGCAGAGACATTACTTGGCCAGCAAAGGCTTGTCTAGTCAAAGCTATGGTTTTTCCAGTAGTCATGTATGGATGTGAGAGCTGGACTATAAAAAAAGCCAATGCTTTTGAACTGTGGTGTTGGAGAAGACTGTTGAGAGTCCCTTGGACTGAAAGGAGATCCAACCAGACCATCCTAAAGGAAATCAGTCCTGAATATTCATTGGAAGTACCGATGCTGAAGCTGAAACTCCAATATTTTAGCTACCTGATGTGAAGACCTGACCCCTTGGAAAAGACCCTGAGATGGGAAAGATTGAAGGCGGGAGGAGAAGGGGACGACCGAGGATGAGATGGCTGGATGGCATCACTGACTCGATGGACGTGAGTCTGAGTGGACTCTGGGAGCTGGTGATGCACAGGGAGGCCTGGTGTGCTGTGATTCATGGGGTCGCAAAGAGTCGGACATGACGGAGCGACCGAACTGAACTGAAGTAAAATGTACGTTGAAAATAAAGGAAGAGGAATAAAATTACGCATAAAAGAAAGGAAGACGCATCAGTTCTTCGGTGCTCAGCCTTCTTCATCTCACTCACTTCTCTCTTATTTGCTAGCTTGATGACTGTGGCTGCGTGCTACTTCCCTACACTCATTCAGAAATGATGCTAATAGATTTCTCCCCAGTTCTCTAATGATTGCCTTCTCTTTTTGAAACCTATTTCTCTACAATTATTTGAAGCAAAAATAAAAACCATTTACGCCAATGAAATGTGCTGTTCTATAATTTTCCACTTCTCCATAAGATTACATACAGACATTTCTTTCTTTGACCCTCCCATCAAAATTGAATCTGACCATCCTTTCCTTCAGTTAAGCCAGAAACTTTTGCACTAAAATTATTTTTAGCTCCATGAAGTTTGCTCTTCTCAAGTGTAATTCCTGGGGTTTCTAAGCCTGTGAGCAGTGGGAAGTTACGTGCTCTGTACCCCGTGAGTCTCTGAAGGCATCACAGGGAATCCCTTGCTGGATCCCTGGTCTGCTTTCCCTCTCTCAGCCTAAGGGCTCGGAGGACTCCATCCACCCAGTCAGTTCCTGGCCGCCTGAGCCCAGCCCCACACATGGAGATGGGGACCTCCTGTCAGGGGCCCGCACGGGGGTGAGGTCACGGCTTTCTCCCACTCTGTGTTTCTGAGTCTCCCTGCAGTCCCCTCTGGTGCTGGTCTTTAGGGTCTCATCCACGAATGAAGGCAGACGCTTTGCGTCACTGTAACTCCCGCAGAGCCAAAGCCTTGCTTCCAGCCAGCTTCCTTCCGATTCTAGCGGTCATCTGGCTCATGGGGGGAGATTGGAAAGAGGACTAAAAGGAAACACGCCGTATCTTCCCAGAATATTCCTTTCCCTACATTTTAAAATGCTTTCCCCGTGTTTTCTTTTGTTTGATCTTTACAATACACTATGAGACAGAAGTTCAAACCCCGACATACAGGCTCAAGGCCATTTCCACTTTAAAAAAGAAGAAAGAAAGAAAAACTGTAGTAAACAGAGAGAAAAACTCAGACTGGTCCTGCTTAGCTGTGCATGGCTACATTCCTACATAAACATATTCAAGTTCCAAGGCCTGCAGCCAGCCATTATACTCTTGCATATTATGAGAACGCAGGCTTTAAAGGGAGGAAAAGCTGAGGTGTGGATAGGTGCACAGTGGAACAGCTCACAGCGTCTGAGGCCCCGGTTCAGTTCCATTAAGAGATGCTCTCCTAGCCGGACTGTGTGGACGCATGGCCCCAGTTAACTCTCTTTTGCACCTCACCTCTGTCACAGCTCACAGCAGAGATACAGGCATGTGGGGCTGCTCTCTGGGTTAGATGGGAGTCAAGCAGGTGCTGATACTGAACTGTAGGAGCTGTCTGTATATTTTGGGGATAAATCCCTTGTCAGTTGCATCATTTGCAAACATTTTCTCCCATTCTGTAGGCTGGCTTCTTGTTTTGTTTATGGTTTCCTTTGCTGTGCAAAAACTTTTAAGTCTAATTAGGTCCCACCTGTTTAGTTTTTTTTTTTTTTTTTTTTTAATTTCCATTACTCTACTAGGCAGATCCAAAAAGACGCTGCTGAAACTTATGTCAGAGAATGTTCAGCCTATGTTTTCCTCTAGGATTTTTATACTATCTTGTCTTACATATAGGTCTTTAATCCCTTTGAGTTTATTTTTGCCTGTATGGTGTCAGAGAATGTTCTAGAATGTTTTGTTCTTTTACATGTACCTGTTCAGTTTCCCAGCACTACTCACTGAAGAGACTTTTTCCCCACTGTGTATTCTTGTCTGCTTTGTTGTAGATTAATTGACCATAGGTGCATGGGTTTATTTCTTGGCTTTCTATCCTGCTTCATTGATATATATTTCTGTTTTTCTGCCAGTACCATACTATTTTGATTACTGTAGCTAAATTGGTACAGCCAGTATGGACAATAATACGGAGGTTCCTTAAAAAACTAAAAACAGAGCTACCATAGGATCTGGCAATCCCATTTCAGGGCACATATTCAGAGAAAACTATAATTCAAAAGGATATTTGCACCCCAATGTTCACTGCAACACTATTTACAATACATGCTTCCAAGACATGGAAGCAACCTAAATGTCCATGTACAGATGAATGGATAGACATGTGGTACATGTATGCAATGGGATATCACTCAGTCATTAAAAAACAACGAAATAATGTCATCTGTAGCAACATGGCTGGACCTAGAGACTGTCATGCTAAGCAGAGTAAATCAGACAGAGAAGGACAGACACCACATGCCATCACTGGCATGTGGAGTCTAAAAAATGATGCAAATTAGTTATGAAACAGAAATAGACTCACAGAATTAGAAAGCAAACTTATGGGATAAGCTGGGGATTTGGGATTAGTAGGTGCGCACTGGTATTAATACATGTATAACAGACAAACAAGAACCTACTGTGTAGCGCAGGGAACTCTACGCAGTATTCTGTGATAACTTACCTACATATATTGTGTATAGAGAATACACAGATATAAAAATGAGTGACTTTACGGTACGCCTTACGGCACAGCATTGTGAACCAGCTGTGCTTGAATTAGGAAAACAGTGCTGATAAAAAGCTCTTTCCTCTTGATGTGCATCCTTTTTCAAACTCTAAACAGAATCTACAAGCCTTCAATCAATACAATGTACAAAAGAACATGTGTTGATTTTCTATCCATTTATTTCTCAGTTAGGGTCTACATGTTAAAATTCAAACATGATGGGGACTGGATACTCTCCACTTAAAAACAATTAAGAGAAACTGCTTCTTCTGACACAATAACCCTTAGCGGTTTGGTTGACCATGCCCCCATGTTTGAACAAGTGAGGGAAGTATACTGGACATGCCTTTATTTTTGAGATATGCCTCTCACTGGTGACTTGAGTGGTGTAATGACTCTAGTGAGCCTGCAAGCTTCTTTTACCCTCCTCTTTTCCTTAGTTCCTGCTCAGAGTCATCACCTTGGACAATTGATGCTGAACATTCAGCATTATGACATAGATGCTCATGACAGCTTAAAAGGGAATGCCTCTCAGCAATTTGTATTCTAAAATATCCTCCCTTTGTTCTCATGGGAAACCTCGTTAAACAGTTCCTGGGTCTGCAGAGTCTTGCAGAAAACCCAATATCATTCAAGTTCACGGACAGAGTAGGCCAGGCTGCTGCCTTCGCTGACGAGCCGACTCCAAATATTTTTTTCACTCTCAGGCTGCACCCCACAGCATGTGGGATCCTAGTGTCCCCACCAGGGACCCAGCCTGCATCCCCTGCAGTGGAAGGGCAGAGGCTCAACCACTGAACCTCCAGGAAAGTCCCAACCATGTCTGTAACTTACTGCCTCATCAGAAATCCAAACTTAAGAAAAACTGCAACCCCAGATACTCTTACAGGCCCAGGATGCAAAAATGTTCTCTCTTTCTTTGAGGAATTTCATTCTATGACTTTCTTATGCTTCTGTTTCTTAAGTAGTGGATACTGTCACAGCCTTGGACTCAAGGAGATTCAAATCTTCCCTTTCTACTGAACTTCTCTGAATAGTAGTTTTCTGTGACAGTGTCTCCCCCGTGGGTGACCAGGCATGCACAGAGTGCAGCAGAGTCTGACATACGGTAGGTGTCCAATCAGCGGTGGATTGCTGGAGCAGAAGGTTTGATCCCAGACTCCTGCTGGGATAAAGCATGTATATATCTTCATAGAAACGGAGGGAGGGAGAAACACATTAAATATAAGGTTGCCTAGATGTCCATCAGCAGACGAATGGATAAGAAAGCAGTGGTACATATACACAATGGAGTATTACTCAGCCATTAAAAGGAATACATTTGAACCAGTTCTAATGAGGTGGATGAAACTGGAGCCGGTTATACAGAGTGAAGTAAGCCAGAAAGAAAAACACCAATATGGTATACTAATGCATATATATTGAATTTAGAAAGATGGTAATGATAACCCTGTATGTGAGACAGCAAAAGAGACACAGATGTATAGAACAGTCTTTTGGACTCTGTGGGAAAGGGAGAGGGTGGGATGATTTGGGAGAACGGCGTTGAAACATGTATAATATCATATGAGAAACGAATCGCCAGTCCAGGTTCGATGCAGGATACAAGATGCTTGGGGCTGATGCACTGGGATGACCCAGAGGGATGGTACGGGGAGGGAGGAGGAATGGGGGTTCAGGATGGGGGACACGTGTACACTCGTGGTGTATTCATGTTGATGTATGGCAAAAGCAATACAATATTGTAAAGTAATTAGCCTCTAAAAAAATAAATATAAGGTTGCATTTCAAAAAAAATGTATAGTTTGATAGTGCTGCAGATTTCCCCAGCATTCTTTGCATCTCTGCTTTGGATAACTTCAATAGGCTCAAGAGTCAAGGTAAATCCCTTTGGGATATATACAAAATATTTTGTCTATTTCATGTAGAATTTGAGTTGGTTTATAAATATGTGGCTTAGTGCTGTCAAGATTTGTCTTGCTTCGGGGTCAGTCATGACACAAGCTATTCCTTCCTGAGCTAGTCCTGGTGTCACAATCCACATCTTACAACCCCAAAACTTAAGGCTCTCTTTTATACCCAATAAGTTCCTTTAGAGGCCATAAAGCAATGGCAAAAGCTAGTGATGGCAGCAAGCATTGCTCTAGCACTTGAGTTTTTTTATCTATCATGACTTTGGGACCTGGCCCATAGAACTCACTCAGGAACAATCGAATGAGCTCACAGACGTGTGAATTTGTGTTTGGAGGGCCTAGAAGTGTTGAAATCATAAGGGGCAGCAATGCTCCCTCCCAGAGCCGCTTCCACAGTGACCACATTCTCCTGGATCACTCTGAATTTTTATCAGTCTTAAGGATCCACCTAATCTTAACCTTCAGTTGAAACAAACTCAATCATAGGATACCATATACCCCAACCACCACGGGAACAATTAGTACAGGGAAAAGGAGCATAAACGCTGATGATGAGAGGCGTACTGCTGGTGGGACCCTGCCATTTCTGTTGCTGCTTCTAGCGCTGCTAACACAATGTGAACTGAAACTCACTGCATCCTTCGTATCCGGCGGCAGCCTTCCTTGCTACTTCACTTAGGATAACACTTTTATTTCATGCTTTCTTGGGTTGGGTAGGTAGAAGTGCAGAGAGAATCATCTGAAGCTTGCCCAAAGCACTCAGCCAGAGAGTATGGAATTTGAGGCTAAACCAGTCCGACAATGGGGCCCACCCTCTTCTTTGTTATCCTGTAATTCTGTAGTCATCACAACTTATCAATCCATAGCTTCTTCATGCTATGACAGCCTTCACTGGAAATAAGCGATATGATGGGTACTGCTAGGGAGAGCTAGCTTGAGCTCCTCTCCTGTGTCTGCTGGTAATCAACTAGCTCCAGGCCAAAACCCCACTTCTGAGCCTGGATATCTCCAGGGTAAGGCAGCTGGATGATCCCCAAAACTCTGCCTTTAACACTGGCATCAAGGGGCAAGGTGTAACCCTGTACTGATCAATCATGATGTTAAAGTCCAATTTTGACCATATATAAGAAGAAATAATATGAAAATGTATTTCACCAGTAAACAGCTTTCTTTCTCAGGAAATGGGAACCCTATGTGTGATGGGCTGTACATGTATTTCCTAGGTTTTAACTCCTTGCTGTGCTTTAATGATGAGCCACAAAGCTGGAATCCCCAAATGAAGAGTAAAACACTCATGGTGGAAGATCAGTGTGTTTTTTTACACTCTTAAAGTCAAATCCCACTATGTCATCTTAACAGGACACACTGTATTCAGATAGGGAACTAAGACTGAAAGGATTTCCAGGCAGGATTACCAAAGGCTCTCAGTGAGAGGCCGAAAATCAGAACCAGATAAACTTGAATAACACTTTAAAAATCTCTAGAGACTACACTTCTTCTCTGAAAAGAATGACAATGCTCCATGATTGCTTTTTCATTAAGAACAGATGAAAACACTTAAAGAAGAGGCAGAAAGAAGAGAGCGAGAAGAGAAAGGGGAGAGAGTGGAGGAAACAGGAGGATGAAGAAAGAAGAATGAGGAGGGGGGGGGGGAGAAGCCCCTCTGACCACAGTACAGGACTCACCGTCACAGCCAGCCCTCTAGTCTGCGCGAAGGTCACACCAATTCCTCCTAAACCTGAGAGAAAGCGACTCTCAGCTTCTCCCACCCCTACTCCACCCCGCTCCTTACAGATGTCAAGGTATCAACAGAGAGAGCCCTACACTACTCAATACATAGAGGAAAAGAAGAGAAAGAATACTAAAATCCACAGGCAAACATAGACATTTAATGGATATTAATGACAAGGAAAGATTTCTAGAACTATGTCCCAAGCTGTCATCACTACAAAGCTATCCATCATCCATGCAGTAATGGGAAAAGGCAGAGACTGCCAAACCTCCCCATTTCAGGCCTTTTCTCCAGACGTCAGCTCAGTAACCTAGAGCTGCCCGATAACGTAAATTAAGACATGAGTCAGAAGCACCCACAACAAATGTGAAATATCTGCTTTTGAGATGTCTCTTCCCATTTCAAGAAAAGAATGCCAAAGTCCTTTCTCTGTGTTGTCTCATTGCTCCAACAAGACAAGGGAAGAATCCCCTGTGGGGAAAAAAGTAAAAGGAAAAAAAAGTCACAGTGTCATTATTCATTTAGGAATAAGAACATTCATTTTCTTTTATGGGACTGATGCCAGCTGGGGTTAGCTCAGAATGGGTAAGAAGTTCTGAGGGCAAGAGGCAGAAAGCATAACAAAAGGTCAGTCTGGAACTTTAAATACTTAAAGTTGTATGATTGAAATGCTACAAGGTGTTTTCAGTCCTAAAGACGTGTCTTCAGGAAGCAAGTGTATCTAAGCCTCAGTCAGGTCAGTTCAGTTCAGTCGCTCAGTCGTGTTTGACTCTTTGTGACCCCATGGACTGCAGCACGCCAGGCTTCCCTGTCCATCACCAACTCTCAGTTTCCTCAAACTCATGTCCATTGAGTCAGTGATGCCATCCAACCATCTCATCCTCTCTCATCCCTTTCTCCTCCTGCCCTCAATCTTTTCCAGCATCAGGGTCTTTTCAAATGAGTCAGTTCTTCGCATCAGGTGGCCAAAGTACTGGAGTTTCAGCTTCAGCATCAGTCCTTCCAATGAATATTCAGGACTGATCTCCTTTAGGATGGACTGGTTGAATCCCCTTGCAGTCCAAGGGACTCTCAACAGTCTTCTCCAACACCACAGTTCAAAAGCATAAATTCTGCGGTGCTCAGCTTTGTTTATAGTCCACGGCGTTGAAACATGTATAATATCATATGAGAAACGAATCGCCAGTCCAGGTTCGATGCAGGATACAAGATGCTTGGGGCTGATGCACTGGGATGACCCAGAGGGATGGTACGGGGAGGGAGGAGGAATGGGGGTTCAGGATGGGGGACACGTGTACACTCGTGGTGTATTCATGTTGATGTATGGCAAAAGCAATACAATATTGTAAAGTAATTAGCCTCTAAAAAAATAAATATAAGGTTGCATTTCAAAAAAAATGTATAGTTTGATAGTGCTGCAGATTTCCCCAGCATTCTTTGCATCTCTGCTTTGGATAACTTCAATAGGCTCAAGAGTCAAGGTAAATCCCTTTGGGATATATACAAAATATTTTGTCTATTTCATGTAGAATTTGAGTTGGTTTATAAATATGTGGCTTAGTGCTGTCAAGATTTGTCTTGCTTCGGGGTCAGTCATGACACAAGCTATTCCTTCCTGAGCTAGTCCTGGTGTCACAATCCACATCTTACAACCCCAAAACTTAAGGCTCTCTTTTATACCCAATAAGTTCCTTTAGAGGCCATAAAGCAATGGCAAAAGCTAGTGATGGCAGCAAGCATTGCTCTAGCACTTGAGTTTTTTTATCTATCATGACTTTGGGACCTGGCCCATAGAACTCACTCAGGAACAATCGAATGAGCTCACAGACGTGTGAATTTGTGTTTGGAGGGCCTAGAAGTGTTGAAATCATAAGGGGCAGCAATGCTCCCTCCCAGAGCCGCTTCCACAGTGACCACATTCTCCTGGATCACTCTGAATTTTTATCAGTCTTAAGGATCCACCTAATCTTAACCTTCAGTTGAAACAAACTCAATCATAGGATACCATATACCCCAACCACCACGGGAACAATTAGTACAGGGAAAAGGAGCATAAACGCTGATGATGAGAGGCGTACTGCTGGTGGGACCCTGCCATTTCTGTTGCTGCTTCTAGCGCTGCTAACACAATGTGAACTGAAACTCACTGCATCCTTCGTATCCGGCGGCAGCCTTCCTTGCTACTTCACTTAGGATAACACTTTTATTTCATGCTTTCTTGGGTTGGGTAGGTAGAAGTGCAGAGAGAATCATCTGAAGCTTGCCCAAAGCACTCAGCCAGAGAGTATGGAATTTGAGGCTAAACCAGTCCGACAATGGGGCCCACCCTCTTCTTTGTTATCCTGTAATTCTGTAGTCATCACAACTTATCAATCCATAGCTTCTTCATGCTATGACAGCCTTCACTGGAAATAAGCGATATGATGGGTACTGCTAGGGAGAGCTAGCTTGAGCTCCTCTCCTGTGTCTGCTGGTAATCAACTAGCTCCAGGCCAAAACCCCACTTCTGAGCCTGGATATCTCCAGGGTAAGGCAGCTGGATGATCCCCAAAACTCTGCCTTTAACACTGGCATCAAGGGGCAAGGTGTAACCCTGTACTGATCAATCATGATGTTAAAGTCCAATTTTGACCATATATAAGAAGAAATAATATGAAAATGTATTTCACCAGTAAACAGCTTTCTTTCTCAGGAAATGGGAACCCTATGTGTGATGGGCTGTACATGTATTTCCTAGGTTTTAACTCCTTGCTGTGCTTTAATGATGAGCCACAAAGCTGGAATCCCCAAATGAAGAGTAAAACACTCATGGTGGAAGATCAGTGTGTTTTTTTACACTCTTAAAGTCAAATCCCACTATGTCATCTTAACAGGACACACTGTATTCAGATAGGGAACTAAGACTGAAAGGATTTCCAGGCAGGATTACCAAAGGCTCTCAGTGAGAGGCCGAAAATCAGAACCAGATAAACTTGAATAACACTTTAAAAATCTCTAGAGACTACACTTCTTCTCTGAAAAGAATGACAATGCTCCATGATTGCTTTTTCATTAAGAACAGATGAAAACACTTAAAGAAGAGGCAGAAAGAAGAGAGCGAGAAGAGAAAGGGGAGAGAGTGGAGGAAACAGGAGGATGAAGAAAGAAGAATGAGGAGGGGGGGGGGGAGAAGCCCCTCTGACCACAGTACAGGACTCACCGTCACAGCCAGCCCTCTAGTCTGCGCGAAGGTCACACCAATTCCTCCTAAACCTGAGAGAAAGCGACTCTCAGCTTCTCCCACCCCTACTCCACCCCGCTCCTTACAGATGTCAAGGTATCAACAGAGAGAGCCCTACACTACTCAATACATAGAGGAAAAGAAGAGAAAGAATACTAAAATCCACAGGCAAACATAGACATTTAATGGATATTAATGACAAGGAAAGATTTCTAGAACTATGTCCCAAGCTGTCATCACTACAAAGCTATCCATCATCCATGCAGTAATGGGAAAAGGCAGAGACTGCCAAACCTCCCCATTTCAGGCCTTTTCTCCAGACGTCAGCTCAGTAACCTAGAGCTGCCCGATAACGTAAATTAAGACATGAGTCAGAAGCACCCACAACAAATGTGAAATATCTGCTTTTGAGATGTCTCTTCCCATTTCAAGAAAAGAATGCCAAAGTCCTTTCTCTGTGTTGTCTCATTGCTCCAACAAGACAAGGGAAGAATCCCCTGTGGGGAAAAAAGTAAAAGGAAAAAAAAGTCACAGTGTCATTATTCATTTAGGAATAAGAACATTCATTTTCTTTTATGGGACTGATGCCAGCTGGGGTTAGCTCAGAATGGGTAAGAAGTTCTGAGGGCAAGAGGCAGAAAGCATAACAAAAGGTCAGTCTGGAACTTTAAATACTTAAAGTTGTATGATTGAAATGCTACAAGGTGTTTTCAGTCCTAAAGACGTGTCTTCAGGAAGCAAGTGTATCTAAGCCTCAGTCAGGTCAGTTCAGTTCAGTCGCTCAGTCGTGTTTGACTCTTTGTGACCCCATGGACTGCAGCACGCCAGGCTTCCCTGTCCATCACCAACTCTCAGTTTCCTCAAACTCATGTCCATTGAGTCAGTGATGCCATCCAACCATCTCATCCTCTCTCATCCCTTTCTCCTCCTGCCCTCAATCTTTTCCAGCATCAGGGTCTTTTCAAATGAGTCAGTTCTTCGCATCAGGTGGCCAAAGTACTGGAGTTTCAGCTTCAGCATCAGTCCTTCCAATGAATATTCAGGACTGATCTCCTTTAGGATGGACTGGTTGAATCCCCTTGCAGTCCAAGGGACTCTCAACAGTCTTCTCCAACACCACAGTTCAAAAGCATAAATTCTGCGGTGCTCAGCTTTGTTTATAGTCCAAATCTCACATCCATACATGACCACTGGAAAAACCATAGCTTTGACTAGGCAGACCTTTGCTGTATCTAAGCCTACTGATCTGTGTCTCTTCCCCTGATAAATCATTTTTATCTGACTGACTTGACTAGTCACATTCACATTTTTACCCACTGAGTAAACATGACTTGGGAACCCACAACACTGAGCAAAGCAGAGGTGTGTTAAACTGAAGAAAGATTTTCTCCTGGAGAACTCACCTTCCGTGGAGGGACAGAGCGCTGCCAGCCCCGTGCTGAGAACGGCCGCAGGCAATGTGCAGTGGGCCCTTGTGCCAGCCACGCGCGTCCTGTGGTCTCTGTTTTCAGGATGAGGAAACCAGGGCCAGGAGAAAGTTCTGCAGTCTGTGAAAAAGTGTGTGAAAGTGTGAGTCACTCATTTATGTCTGATTCTTTGTGACCCCATGGACTGTATCCCACCAGGCTCCTCTGTCTATGGAATTCTCCAGCAAGAATACTGGAGCGGGTTGTCATTCCCTTCTCCAGAGGGATCTTCCTGACCCAGGGGTTGGACTCAAGTCTCCTGCCTTGCAGGCAGATTCTTTACCATCTGAGCCACTTAGGGAACTTAGGGAAGCCCCCTAAGTTTACAGACTTTTTTTTACTTTTCAGGATTTCTTTCTTTTCTTTAATGTAAAAGAAATTTAATACAAATATATTAGGTGTCCAACAAAAGTGTGACCAAGTTATTAGTGATCATTTAGTTAAATCTTCAGTCCAAATAGGAAAAAATATACTTATTGCAGTCAAAATCACAAACTTCTGGCTTTATTTTTTTACTTTACAATACTGTATTGGTTTTGCCATACATCAACAAGAATCCATCACAGGTGTACACGTGTTCCCAATCCTGAACCCCCCTCCCACCCCCCTCCCCATACCATCTCTCTGGATCATCCCAGTGCACCAGCCCCAAGCATCCTGTATCCTGCATCGAAGCTAGACTGGCGATTCATTTCTTATATGATATTATACATGTTTCAATGCCATTCTCCCAAATCATCCCACCCTCACCCTCTCCCACAGAGTCCAAAAGACTGTTCGATACATGTGTCTCTTTTGCTGTCTCACATACAGGGTTATCATTACCACCTTTCTAAATTCCATATATATGAGTTAGTATATTGTATTGGTGTTTTTCTTTCTGGCTTACTTCACTCTGTATAATAGGCTCCAGTTTTATCCACCTCATTAGAACTGATTCAAATGTATTCTTTTTAATGGCTGAGTAATACTCCATTGTGTATATGTACCATTGCTTTCTTATCTATTCATCTGCTGATGGACATCTAGGTTGCTTCCATGTCTATCACAAACAGTAAAAATTGGCATAGAAACTTTAACCTTTAACCCTCACTTTTTAAAATTTATTTTTAATTGGAGTATATTTGTTTTACAATATTTAGATAGTTTCTGCTGTTCAACAAAGTGAATCAGCTATAAAGATACCTATATGTTTCCCCCACCCCACTCCTCCAGGTCATCACAGAGCTCTCTAGCACTGAGCTGGGCGCTGGGTGCTACTGCAGCTTCCCACTAGCTGTCTATTTACACATGGTCACGTAGATACATCAATGCTCTTCTCTAAATTCGCCCCACCCTCTCCTTCCCCCACTGTGTCCACAAATCCAGTCTCTACGTGAGAAGGAACATCTCTTTTTCTGCCCTGCAAAGAGGTTCATCGGCACCATCTTTCCAGATTCCCCATCCATGTGCTAATATACAGCATTTACTGTTCTCTGACTCACTTCACTCCGTATGACAGACTCCAGGTCAATCCACAACACTACGAATGACCTAGTTTTGTTCCATTTATGGCTGAATAATTTCAACTGCTTTGCTACAAATAATTGGCATTATCAGAGAACAATCAAGCATTATTTTAGCATAGATAAAAGAGAAATTTGCAGCTGGAAGGTTCGGAGGAGATTATAAGGAAGAAGTAGCACTTAGGTATGGCTTGATTCTTTGAAGAATGGGTCCCATGTTGATCATTCCAGAGGAAGCAATTACATCTGCCTGATTCTGATAAGAATACAGCAGTCCGCTGGCAGAGGAATTCCTCTCATTATTCCCAGGGTGTGTATAAGAACCATCTATACATCCTAGACTCATTCAGAAATGGGGGGTTCATGGCTTTCACCCTCTCCCCTCCTCTGCCAGCATCTCTGAGTGGCAAATCAAATCATACTAAGCCACTGTTTCTGGTAGAGCTTCCTCAGGTGCTGGGCCTGAGAAGAGGGGGCACCTTGCAACCGGGGTGATATGCGTAACTGACCACAGTGGGGATTTGAGTGGGGCAGTGGAGACCATGGCTGGGGGGCAGGCAAGAGGCAGTGACATGAAACCCCTTAGCTGCTATATTCTCATAGATAATTAAGATCTACTTCTGGAATGTGTATCATGTTTCACGTATCTACCTTCCATTCCTGTGTCAATATCATAGCAATGTGACTTTATTATATGATGTAATATCTTGGAAGGCGGCAGGGTCAAGTGTATATATAGCATGCTTCTCCAAGCCTCCACCTTCCCCCAGCACATACGGTTTTCCTCTCAACACGTGAACTAATGCAGATTCTAAAATGTTAGGTAACTTCCCCAGGCTGAGCCAGATAGCAGGGAGATTTGAAACAGGATGGCTCTAACATGAACACCCAGGGCTGGCACCTCACTAAAGCTGGGGCCTCCCCTAAGTCCTACAACAAGCCGGGGACAAAGCAGGCACACATTGGCTGTTGGCAAGAGTGTGTCTATCTTCCCTGACGAATGGTTTGGTAGAACTCTTTTATCGAAAATACCCTACCCATGTCCAGCTTCTTATGAAACTGAAGGGCATTCAAAGACAGAGCAGGCAATGATGAACAAGAGGAAACAGAGAGGGAAGCAGCTGGCGGGAGAAATGCTTGACAGTGAATGCCGAGGGCTCATCTAAGAAAACTGGTGCAGATGAACCTATCTGCAAAGCAGACAGAGACAGACATAGAGAAGAAATGAGCAGATGCCAAGGGGAGGTGGGATGAGGTGGGGGCTGAGGCTGACACACACATGCTGCAGTGCATGAGAGAGATGACTAGTAAGAACCTACAGCAGAGCACAGAGAGCTCTACACAGTGCTCAGCGGTGACCTAAAGGGGGAGGAGATCCAAAGCAGAGGGGAATGTGTGTGACTGACGCACTTGCTAGTGGTAGCTTACAGTGAACGACGTCAGATCTCGACCTCTGAAGATTCAGCTGCAGGACCAGGGACGAGGCTTGATCACTCAGAGTTTTTGTGTGGCAGAAGTTTTATTGCAGTGAAACAGGAGAGAGAAGCCTTCCGACATAGGCATCGCAAGGGGGATGGAGAGGGCGTCTCTCTGGTCTTGCTAAGGCGCTATACACTTTCACCAGACCCACCCCACAGCGTGCGTCTTAAATGAACAAGATGAGAGCAACAGAAAGGTCTTACCAGGCCCTCTCCTTGACTTCCCATTCCAGGATGTCTGGCTCTAGGTGAGTGATCACATGATCCTGGTTATCGTGGTCATGAAGATCTTTTTTGTACAGTTCTTCTGTGTATTCTTGCCACCTCCTCTTAATATCTTCTGCTTCTGAAAGGTCCATTCCATTTCTGTCCTTTATTGTGCCCATCTTTGTATGAAACGTCCCCTTGGTATCTGTAATTTTCTAGAAGAGATTTCTAGTCTTTCCCATTCTGTTGTTTTCCTCTATTTCTTTGCACTAATGACTAGGAAGGCCTTCTTATCTCTCCTTGGTATTCTTTGGAACTCTGCATTCAAATGGGTAATTCTTTCCTTTTCTCCTTTGCCTTTCCCTTCTCTTCTTTTCTCAGCTATGTATAAGGCCTCCTCAGACAGCCATTTTGCCTTTTTGCATTCCTTTTTCTTGGGGATGGTCTTGATCCCTGCCTCCTGTACAATGCCACGAACTCCGTCCGTAGCTCTTCAGGCACTCTGTCTATCAGATCTAATCCCTTGAATCTATTTGTCACTTCTACTGTACAATCGTAAGGGATTTCATTTAGGTCATACCTGAATGGTCTAGCGGTTCTCCCCACTTTCTTTAAGTCTGAATTTGGCAATGAGTTCATGATCTGAGCCATAGTCAGCCCCCAGTCTTATTTTTGCTGACTGCATAGAGCTTCTCCATCTTTGGCTGCGAAGAACATAATAAATCTGATTTCTGTATTGACCAACATCCTGGAAAGTGAATTTCTGTATTGAGCCAGACATCCTGGAATGCGAAGTCAAGTGGGCCTTAGGAAGCATCACTATGAACAAAGGTAGTGGAGGTGATGGAATTCCAGTTGAGCTATTTCAAATCCTAAAAAATGGATTATGCCATTAAAGATGGCATAATCTTTATGCCAGTAAAGATGGAAACCTCAGCAGTGGCCACAGGACTGGAAAAGGTCAGTTTTTCTTCCAATCCCAAAGAAAGGCAATGCTAAAATATGCTCAAACTATTGCACAATTGCACTCATCTCACACGCTTACAAAATAATGCTCAAAATTCTCCAAGCCAGGCTTCAACAATACATGAACCATGAAATTCCAGATGTTCAAGCTGGATTTAGAAAAGGCAGAGGAACCAGAAAGCAAATTGCAAACATATGCTGGATCACCCAAAAAGCAAGAGAGTTCCAGAAAAACATTTACTTCTGCTTTATTGACTATGCCAAAGCCTTTGACTGTGTGGATCACAATAAACTCTGGAAAATTCATCAAGAGATGGCAATACCAGACCACCTGACCTGCCTTCTGAGAAATCCGTATGCAGGTTAAGAGGCAACAGTTAGAACTGGACATGGAAAAACAGTCTGGTTCCAAATCAGGAAAGGAGTACATCAAGGCTGTATATTGTTTCCCTCCTCATTTAACTTATATGCAGAGTCCATCATGAGAAATGATGGGCTGGATGAAGCACAAGCTGGAATCAAGATTGCCGGGAGAAATATCAATAGCCTCAGATATGCAGATGACAACACCCTTATGGTAGAAAGTGAAGAGGAGCTAAAGAGCCTCTTGATGAGAGTGAAAGAGTGTAAATGTTGCTCGACTGAGCAACTGAACTGAACCGACTGACTAGGCCCACTCCCACAACATACATCTTAAGATAACAAGGCTAGTCTGAAGGTTCTTGTTAAAAAGGAAAAACATGTCCTCGAGCAAGATATATTGCTGTTCAGCTCAGTTCAGTTACTCAGTCCTGTCTGACCCTTTGCAAGCCCGTGAAGTGCAGCACGCCAGGCCTCCCTGTCCATCATCAACTCCCAGAGCTTATTCAAACTCATGTCCATTGAGTTGGTGATGCCATCCAGCCATCTTATCTTCTGTCACCCCCTTCTCCTCCTGCCCTCAATCTTTCCCAACATCAGGGTCTTTTGAAATGAGTCAGTTCTTCACATCAGGTGGCCAAAGTATTGGAGTTTCAGCTTGAGCATCAGTCCTTCCAATGAATATTAAGGACTGATTTCCTTCAGGATGAACTGGTTCTATCTTCTTGCAGTCCAAGGGACTCTCAAGAATCTTTTCCAACACTACAGTTCAAAAGCATCAATTCTTCGGCACTCGGCTTTCTTTATAGTCCAACTCTCACATCCATACATGACTACTGGAAAAACCATAGCTTTAACTAGATAGACCTTTGCTGTCAAAG
Organism: Litocranius walleri; assembly: GCA_006410535.1. Taxonomy (NCBI): domain Eukaryota; kingdom Metazoa; phylum Chordata; class Mammalia; order Artiodactyla; family Bovidae; genus Litocranius; species Litocranius walleri. The sequence goes on from SJYG01000320.1 coordinate 378,996, forward strand.
TAATGTCTCTGCTTTTTAATAAGCTGTCTAGACTGTTCATAACTTGTCTTCCAAGGAGCAAGCATCTTTTAATTTCATGGCTGCAGTCACCGTCTGCAGTGATTGTGGAGCCCAAAAATAAAGTCTGTCACTGTTTACATTGTTTCCCCATCTCTTTGCCAGGAAGTGATCAGACTGGATGCCTTGATCTTGGTTTTCTCAATGTTGAGTTTTAAGCTAACATTTACACTCTCCTCTTTCACTTTCATCAAAAGGCTCTGTAGTTCTTCTTAGCTTTCTGCCATAATGTGGTGTCATCTGCATATCTGAAGTTAACGATATTTCTCCCAGCAATCTTGATTCCAGCTTGTGCTAACACTGCTATATAATCATTAGTACACAACTGAAGGAAAAACGTACCCTTGAGCAACGTGAGTTGTTTTGTTGTGTAACTATTAGCTCTGAGCTTAAAGAAAGTTAATCTTAAAGAGAGTTTAAGAAAAAAGTGAGACGACCCACCTGCGGTGGATTCATGCTGATGTGTGGCAAAACCAATACAATATTGTAAAGTAATTAACCTCCAATTAAAATAAATTTATATTTAAAAAAAAAAGAAAAAATCTTCTGTGACCAAGACAAAATAATGTAGGAAAAAAGTTTGTCCCTTTCTTCCCCTCAAGGGCCTTGAATCCCTTCCTTTTCCCTTTCCCAGACTCCTTATCTACCTAAGAGTTAACTCTCTCACCATCAGCAGAAAGTAGTACAACACTGTAAAGGAAGTATACTCCAATAAAAATTTTTAAAAAGAAAATCTTATTCCCTTCTGGACTTTGTCCTTTAAGGGCTCCCATCAGCAAAGCACTGAGGGCAGTGGAATGAGCAGCTGATTCTAGGAGTGAGATCTTAGATCTTCAAGGGAAGATCTGGAGAAGGGAAATTACTAAGAAAGGAGGAAAATGCTCACAGCCATGGAGCAGAACAAGCTTCCATTCTGGGAGACACCAACAATCCAAGGATGTAAATACTGTCACACGTTCACTCTACTGTTGGGGAAACTGAGGTACAGAAAAGCGAAATACTTGCTGAAGCTCATGAAGCCAAAGAGTGTCATCTGAACTGGAACTTGGACTCACGCAGACTCGGCGTGAATCACTGGTCACCTGGCGGCCAGTCCGACCGCTTGATTCTTGCTGCTGCTGCTGCTGCTGCTAAGTCGCTTCAGTCGTGTCCGACTCTGTGCGACCCCATAGACGGCAGCCCACCAGGCTCCCCGTCCCTGGGATTCTCCAGGCAAGAACACTGGAGTGGGGTGCCATTTCCTTCTCCAGCACCGAATTCCAATTCTTGACAGTTGTGAAGGAGATTGTGGGAAAGTGAGAAGAGGAATAGGAAGAAAGAATCTTTAAATAAACTTTTTTCCTGTTTAAAAAAATTATTAGCAGCAAAAAAAAAAAAAATACGCAAATTATAAAAAAGAGAAAAGAATCAAAGTCACCATTCTAGATAATCACTATTAACATTTTGTCATGAAACAGTTCTGGTTTTTCCCTGTATATCTGCAAACAAATGTGAGTTTCAGAGAGTTGGAATCTTATTGCTTTGGTTCATTTTATAACACATTATTAACATTTATCCCATCATTGAATATTCTTTTAAACATTATTTTCAGTGGTGGCATGGCTTCAATTCATAAGAATATGCCATAATTTATTCTAACTTTAAAATATAGACACAACCTAAATATTTATTTTTTGCAATTATAAATACCATCACCATATGTGGGCTGACCCCATGTCTGCTTCTTCCTTCAAAATATGTTTCCAGGTATGAAATTACAGGGTGAAAGGAGATATATATATATATATATATATATATACACATATATATATATACTTTTACAGCTTTTTATAGATGCTCTAATAAATTGCCCTCCAGAAAGATTACAGCAATTTGGAAGAAAGATAATTATTTTCTCCTGCTGCAAGCTTCTTTTTTTTCATATAAATTTAATTGGAGATTAATTACTTTACAATATCGTATTGGTTTTGCCATACATCAACACGAATCCTCCACAGGTATACACATGTTGCCCATCCTGAACCTCCCTCCCTTTTAGATGGGGTCATAATCCCCTTTCAGAGACATCCCAAGACAGCCAGACCCAGGAAGAGCCCTTCCACACCACTCTCGTTTCCACAGCTCCTCTCACGAATGAATCCATTAACTACCGTTATATGGTAGCAAACTGCAAACAGAAAGGAAGAGAACAAAACGGGAGAGGACTGTAAGGCTTGGTTCTGTACGTTTAGGGTTTAAGGTCAGAAAGGTGTCAACTGGTTCTGATTAGCCACCTCCACTGCACAAAAAGGTTCCCATTCATTAATATGGGGCTCTCATTCACATTCATTAACACTGGGTTTTCAACTCAAATTTCTAGGGGACCCGGGCAGGGAAAACAGACCAGCAGTGCTGACCAGGAGTAAGAAAACAGCCAACCCGGGGATCTTTGTGCCCTTAAACCTCCTGAAGAGCGTTCCTGAGTGGCAACAGCTGATGTGGCCATGTGAGAATATGACTCCATGGCTACAGTTCTCTTATTCTTGGGGTGGGAGGTGGGAGGGGGCTTCGGCATTGGGAGAGTGTGTTCACCTGTGGCTAATACATGTCAATGTATGGCAAAACAAATGCAGTATTGTAATTTAAAAAATAAATAAATTTAAAAAAAAAAAAAGGACAAAAAATTGGACTTACCACATTTCTGGTGTACAGAAAAGTGATTCAGTTATACGTGCATACTGTTTCAGATTCTTTCCCATTATAGGCTATTACAAGATATTGAGTATCATTCCCTCTGCTATGCAGGAGGCCCTTGTTGTTTCTCTGGGAAAAATATCAATAACTTCAGATATGCAGAAGACACCACCCCTATGGCAGAAAGTGAAGAGGAGCTAAAAAGCCTCTTGATAAAAGTGAAAGAGGCGAGTGAAAAAGTTGGCTTAAAGCTCAACACTGAGAAAACGAAGATGATGGCATCCAGTCCCATCACTTCATGGCAAATAGATGGGGAAACAGTGGAAACAGTGTCAGACTTTATTTTGGGGGGCTCCAAAATCACTGCAGATGGTGACTGCAGCCATGAAATTAAAAGATGCTTACTCCTTGGAAGGAAAGTTATGACCAACCTAGATAGTATATTCAAAAGCAGAGACATTACTTTGCCGACTAAGGTCCGTCTAGTCAAGGCTATGGTTTTTCCTGTGGTCATGTATGGATGTGAGAGTTGGACTGTGAAGAAGGCTGAGCACCGAAGAATGGATACTTTTGAACTGTGGTGTTGGAGAAGACTCTTGAGAGTCCCTTGGACTGCAAGGAGATCCAACCAGTCCACTCTGAATGAGATCATCCCTGGGTGTTCTTTGGAAGGAATGATGCTGAAGCTGAAACTCCAATACTTTGGCCACCTGATGCAAAGAGTTGACTCATTGGAAAAGACTCTGATGCTGGGAGGGATTGGGGGCAGGAGGAGAAGGGGACGACCGAGGATGAGATGGCTCGATGGCATCACAGACTCGATGGATGTGAGTCTGAGTGAACTCCGGGAGTTGGTGATGGACAGGGAGGCCTGGCATGCTGCGATTCACGAGGTCGCAAAGAGTCAGACACGACTGAGCAGCTGAACTGAACTGAGTTTGTAATCAGTTAATCCCAAACTCCCAATTCATCCCTCTCTTCCCCTTTCCCCGTTGCTAACCACAAGTTCCTCCTCTAGGTCTGGGAGTCTGTTTCTGCTTTAAGAGCAAGCCCATCCACATCACTTCTCTGGACGCCGCATGGGAGCGGCATCGCATGATAGCATCTTTCTGTCTGACTCGCTTCACTCAGCATGCTCATCTCCAGTTGCATCCATGTCGTGGCAAGTGGCGTTATCTCATTCTTTCCACGGCTTTGCAGTTTTCCATTGTATGTGTGCACCACACCCTCTTTATCCACGTACCAGTCGATGGATACTTATGCTGCATCTATGTCTCGGCTACTGTAAATAGCAATGCTTTGAACACTGAGGTACATCTCTCTTTTCAAATTAGAGTTTTCACCTTTTACAGATATATGCCCAGGAGTCAATTTTCCTGGGATTTGTGTGTGTGTGTATAAACTTCCAATTTTAAAATACTGAAAACCGATTCCATTTTTTAAAAATACTGCACTAGATAGAGAACATATTGCTTCTAATTTAATGTTTTAGGGTCCATCCCATGTTACTGCACTCCATTCTGCTCCAGAATTTTCAGCACAGCCAAAGTCGTAGCCAGAGGAGAGCAGCTTCCAAAACCAGCACTCTGTCCAGGGAGCAACTGGTACTCAAAAGGTGTGTTCACCTGTCTTCCACCCAGGGGTGGATTACTAAGATGAAATGGGCTATAAGGAAGATGGCAGACTAATCTGAGTGAGAAGAGAAACTGAGCAAAAAGAACTCCACTATCCCCTATGGGTTTATGAATGACTGCCACTTTGAACCTATCTAGTTACAGCTGAAACTTCCCAGGAAGAAAATCCATATTATCTATGACATGCTGTCATTGGCTTATCTGTGATAGTCATTGGAACAACCTCACCATGATCTATTTTAATATATCACTTGACCTATTTTTATATTCTTGCACTGAAAAGTGCTAAGTTACAGCGCCTGGGCATGTTATTTTCCAATAAAACACATTTTTACAAGTAGCTTTCTATCCCAGTTTCCTTTTTATGGGATAGTTTCCATTATACAGAGGAACTCACTGATCTTCAAAAACTTAAGAGATGGAAAAAGACTTTAATGCACTGTAGCCCAGAGGTGAGCCTAACTCCTGTCAGTTTGGAAATCACCCATGCTCACGGGGCGTGCATGACTCCTGATCTTAATTTTTTTCCCTTTTGTGGAAATAGTATTATGTTGGTTATAAAAACAAGTAACACTGAACAAATCTACTAACGTTTGCACTCTGGGAAAATTGAGCACATTGATTTCGATTCTTTGCCAGAGGAATTCTTTCCTTAGCATCCATCCAGGTTATTATTAACTCCACTTGCGTCTCCACTACACAAATACTTTTCAGATAATTGAGCTGTCCCGTTTACAGAAAAGATAGGGTAGCAGGCTTTTCATGGTCCTAATTACTACTTTCTGTCACTCCCATTTATCTAGGCTTGCCTAAAAGCCTCAGAGTAGCTCCGACTGAGGAACAGAGTACAACTGATCTAATGAAACACAAAACTGGCTGATCAAAATGAAAAGGTACTGAATTCTCTAGTGCTATTTCTCTTACACAAAATTATTTGACTTGTCGAAAAAGCTAGGGTTTATACATTTTTTTCTTATTTTATAGTAACAACAACAACAACAACAACAAAAAACCAAATGTAGAACAATTCAACCTTTGTTTGAGGTTTTAACCTAACTCTGTTTTGCAGAAACTCAAAATGGTTTTTATAGCTTGTTTCAGGCCAGTTCTAGTTCAGGAGATGACAGAAGGGAGGACGGAATTCTCCAGCAAAACCCTTGCAGAAACATAGCAGTCATCAGCATCATCATGAAATTGTAAAACAGCCAGTTGGCCCCCAAATGAATTTCCAAAGTGAAGGGAACATTTTAAAAAGGTTTTACCCATTCTAGAGAGGAGCGAAACATCTAATGACTGAACCCCAAGCAGTCCCCACTGTGTCCATAAAAGGCAGGAGGGGCAGGGGAACCACTGCTTATCTTTCCGTTTCCTCCTCCACTAACAGTAAGACCAAAAAAAAACTATCAACAATGAAATAGGCAACTGTCAGAGGCGAACAGACCTGGTCATCTGTTTTTCAATAAAAGTTCATACCAACCAAGCGGTCCTCAGCCCACTGAAATGCGCCAGGGCCCTCAGAACAGGAAGCCCCCGTGCGGGTGTGCCATGCTCTCAGAACCCATTTGGGAAAGGGCCATCTCGCTGCCTTCCACCTGCCTCTTCAGACTGCCTCCCTGACCCCACGCTCATTTCCTCCGAGATCTTCATCACCACCATGGTGCCCCGAGCCACCGTCATCTCTTGCCTGAGCTGGTACGCTGCTCTCCTAGCTGAGCTCCCTGCTCGACTTTAATTCTTTGCCACAGGAGTTTCCCCTTCTCACCACTCTCGGTCATGGTTCACCCCACCTGAAGGCTGCTCAGAAAGAAACCAGAACCATCGTGCAGCACGACACAGACCAGACCATGTAAAAGCACACAGACCATGTAAAAGCGCACAGCCCGGCGGCAGGTGGTCCATCTACATGATATACAAACTCCACTCCCAGAACATCCTCCTCATCCCCAAAGGAAACTCTGCACCCATCAGCAGCCACCCTGCCTTCCTCCCCTCCCCAGTCCCACCACTGCTCTGCCTTCTGTCTCTACGGATCACCTACTCTGGATTTTTCATATAAATGGAATCACAGAATAGTTTCTACTTGGGGTCTTTTTTTTTTCCACGTAGCATGTTTTCAAGAGTCATCCGTGTTACAACATGTACCAGAAGTTCGTTCCTTCATGTGGCTGAACAGTACTCTCATATACGCATCCAGTATATAGTTTATCCATTTTACAGTTGACGGACGTTAGGGCTGTTTTCACCTTTGACAATTACGACTGGTTCTGCCATTAACATTTATGCAAAAGTTTTTGTCTGAATTCCTGTTTTCAGTTCTTTGGGATACATACACAGGAGTCGAGTCGCTGGGCCATATGGTTTAACCGGATGAAGGCTCACCTAATTAGTTTACAGAGCAGCTGCATCGTTTTACATATCCACCAACCACCTGCAAGGGTACCAGTTTCTCCACATCCTTACTAACATGTGTCTCGCTGTTTGCTCTTTATAGACAAAAAGATTCTTTTACAGCCATTGTTGTTCATTTGTTCAGTCGTGTCCAACTCTTTGCGACCACGTGGACTGCAGCACGTCACGCTTCAGTCTATATAAAGCTGCAGCTCAGGTGATTTAACTGCCCTCCGCTGGCTCCCATCATTTGGAATAAATTTCAGAATCCCTCCCACGCTTCCGAAGCCCTAGCAGACAGGGTTCCCTTCCACACCTCCTCTCCCATCACTGACCTTCTTTCTCACTTCATACCAACCACATTACCCTTCTCATCAATCCTGAAAAACACTAAGCTGCTCCCACGTGAGGGTCTTTGCACTTGCTGTTTGGAACACCCTTCACAAATCTCTCTGCATTCTACTTCCTAATTTAAACTTCAGCTCAAAAGGGATCTCTCCTAAAACATTTTCCCTAACAAACCATCTGCTGTAAAACAAACTTACTGCTTGAGCCTGGGTTCCCTACAAAAGAAACCTTGATTCAAGAGTTAAGTACTGGGACTTCTCTGGTGGTCTGCTGGCTAAGTCTCTGTGCTCCCAATGAGGGGCCCAGGTTCGACCCCTGGCCAGGGAACTAGACCCCACATACTGCCGCTAAGACCCAGTGCAGTCAAATAAAAATAATTTTTCAAAAAAGAGTTAAATACTAAAGTGCATTGTTGGGCAAAAGGAAGAAGGTTAAAATCCAAAGAAAATAAGATTATAAAAGGGATGTGGGAGCATATGTTGGGGGTGTTGTTCAGCTGGTCGTGGTTTCTCAAAAAACAAACAAACAAACCTTGGTCTCACAGCATCTCCAAAAGAACTATGAAATTATTGAGTGTCCTACAGTCTGACACTGTAGGGGTCACAGAAAGAAAGAAGGAGCCATTTATCTTCTTTGCTCCTTCCAATCTACTGTCTGCAATTCCTTGAAGTCTACTTTACAAGGTTCTAAATGTGGTAAAACACACACGGCATAAAATTCACCATCATTTTCAGCCATACAGCCCAGTACTGCTAAGTATACCCCTTGTGTGTCACCAATTTCCAGAACTCTTGTCTTCTTGCAAAACTGAAGCTCTATACCCATGAAAAAAAACAGCTCCCACCCCACCCTTCCCCAGCATCTAGCCGCGGCCATTCCACTCTCTGTCTCTAGGAATCTGACTCCTGTCGGTCCCTCACGTGATTCCGATTGTCCAGTATTCATCTTGTTGTGTCTCGCTCATCTCACCGAGTGTACCATCTTCAGGTCTCCTCCCTGTTGCGGTATATGACAGGATTTCCTTCATCGTCCTTTTGTTGTTTAATCATTAGGTCATGTCCAGCTCTTTGCAACTCCATGAACTGCGGCACGCCAGGATTCTCTGTCCTTCACTATCTCCCCGAGTTTGCTCAGACTCATGTACACTGAGTTGCCATTCCTTGTTAATGCTGAGTAATAGTCCACTGTATTTTTAACCACATCTTGTTTATTTAGTCCTCCATTGATGGTCCTTTGGGTTGCTCCCACCTCTTGGCTATTTGAGCAATGCTGCTGTACACATAGAGAGGAAAATCTCTCTTCAAGATCCCGCTTTAGTTCTTTTGACATATACCCAGAAGTGGAATTGCTGGATCATATGATAACTCTATTTTTAATTTTGAGTAACTGCCATACTGTTTTCCATTACAACTCTGCCATTTTATATTGCTACCTACCATGCACAGGGGTTTCAATTTCTCCACATTTCTATCAACATTTATTATTTTATCTTTTTAAAAATAATGGCCACCCTAGCGGGTGTGAGGTCTGCACACTTCCAGGTTGTGTGGCGTGGCTCTTACAGGGAGCTGCTGAACACGCTGGGGGACTCGCGCACCATTCCCGGTAGGGAAGGGACAGGGATGGGGTCTCTTTGGGCTGCCACTGGGACTGTAGTAGCTTTATGACTCCAAGACGGTATAAGCAGTTGTTAGGTCCAACCCATCCAATGAAGTAAACAGCCAGAATGGGCACAGAGTTAGGTAAGGTTGGTAAACCCAAGATAGTGTGTAAACTCAGTTTAATATGTCCATTTACCCCACTTCATTTCCCCCAAAGGATCTGCCATTATCTAAATGTTTAGCATAATTGTTTTCTTTTTGTCCACATCCCCTAAAACACATAAGTTTCGCATTTATCTTGTTCATCTAGTTCCAGTACCTAGAACAATCCCTGACATACACTAGGGAGATGCAGAACTATAACATGAAAAATTAATAATTCGCCTAGCTTCTTTTTAGATTAAATCAAAAGTCACCAAAGCCTTTCCCCACCAGTTATGTCTCGATTTGGATGCAAGGCCTCCACTTCCCCAGTGTTCTTGCCTGGAGAATCCCAGGGACGAGGGAACCTGGTGGGCTGCCATCTCTGGGGTCGCACAGAGTTGGACACAACTGAAGCGACTCAGCAGCAGCAGCAGCAGCCTCCATCTCAGCATGGAGAGAAGCACAAGGTAGTGAGAATCCCTTCACCCCTGACAAGAGCAAGCCAAAACGCCTACAGAAGCAGTTTCAGAGAACTGGTCATGCAAAGCATGAAAAGAGAAAGAAGCTTTAAGAGCTGGGAACCTTTTCTGCGGCAAGAAGAGCGCCACTGCTTTCGTCCTCAGAGAAGCAGCAGGAGAAGAAATCCACCCTCACCATGAGGAGGAGACGCCAGTGGAGCCGGTCAGGGCCTTGCGCGCATGAACACGACGGTCCAGAGCACCAGAAGAGCACCGGAATCCTGCGATGGAGCGCATCTCCTCCACCCGCCGGTTCTTCACCAAGTGCACAGCGGTAGAATGTCAAGGTCAAGGGCAGAATTTCTGAGCGATGCTCCTGAGGTGCACAGGGCCTTCTACAAGTGCAAGGCGAGGAAATGCCTTCTGAAGCCTTGGCTTGGCAGGAAAGTTGAAGGAAACCTTGAGCATAACAGGACATCACGAGGGTCAAAAAATGGCTGTCGAAGGCTGGGATTGAGGCACGAAACTGCTAAGACACATTTGTCCCAGGTACAGAGCCATCCCACAGAAGGCACGGGGCAGATCATCAGGACAGAGAAAGATTTCCTGAAATGCAAAAGTTGGAAGCAGTACTAGACAATTATAAGAATGGACTAGATCCTCAAAACCTACCTGCCTGGTTATAAAGCAGAAGGGTATTTCCAGGGCTGCACTGGGAGTCAGGTCCAAAATCTGCTGAAGGAAAATTCCTGATTCACCCTCGCAACAGAAGCTAATGGTGAGCTGTTTCTAACCAAACCTTCAACAAAGCTCTAACTCAAATGAACTGTAGATTAACTCAGCATGTTGGAAACCTGAGAGGAGTGTCCTTTCACAGAGGTAAAATATTTTGTTCTCTACTTTATACAAGATATGCAGCATATTATACAAAGTTATAAGACATATAAAGAAGTCAGATCATGGGACCAACAACCAACACAGGAAATAGTCAACAGAAGAAGGGATGACGAAGTGGGAAGGGATGTAGGTAAACCTATGGCTGATTCATGCTGACGTTTGGCAGGAATCAACATGATACTGTAAAGCAATTATCCTTCAACGAAAAATAAATAAACTTAGAAGAAAGAAGACCCAAGATTGGCCCACGTAAGTGCATTAAAAAAAGGAAAGTATATGGTGGAAAAGGTGACCCGTGTGCATGAACAAATGCAGGATTTCAGCAAAGAGAAGGAAACTATAAAACATGAAACAGAAGCTAATAATTCCTTGGGCTTACGGGAAGGCTGAAAACAACAAAGAACGCGATCCGCGAACTTGGGGTGTCTGCACCTGCTCTCCCCTGTGTCCTGAATATGCCCCTCTGCACCATGTGACTCACTCCCTCACTTCCTTTAGCTCATGCCTCAAGTGCCATTTCAGCACCAAATAAAGCCCTTTATTTTTTAATAAACCACCTCCTTTATTTTCTCAATAGTATTTTACTATATCTGAGGTTATAGACGCAATGCACAAAAAAGCACATGCGTGTGTACGCCTACTGATATATAGCTATCTATTTTCAAACTTTTTGTTGGTTTTTCCATGTCAGAATGGAAGTCTTGGAGTTAAGAAACTCTGTCTATGCTGTTCAGTTCTTTATCCCTCAGTGCAGTTCAGTTCAATCGTTCAGTCGTGTCCAACTCTTTGAGATCCCATGGGCTCAAAGCAGCATGCCAGGGTTCCCTGTCCATCATCAACTCCTGGAACTTGCTGAAACTTATGTCCATCAAGTCAGTGATGCCATCCAACCATCTCATCCTTGGTAATCCCCTTCTCCTCCTGCCCTCAGTTTTCCCAGATTTATCCCTAGAACCTAAATTCTCTATTGAGAATGTGATATTTGTTCAGTTAGTATTGTGAATTACTGAATTAACAAATATATGAAGGGAGCCAGGGACCCTGGCTAACTGGTGTCTACTGTAATTGAGTACGTACAGTATAGTGCACTTGAAGGGTGGAAAGAAAAAATGCAAAGGCATACTTCAACAGTTTTCAGTAATCAGACTTTGAAAACCATTAAGAACAGTCTTTAAGTAGAGGTCAGATGAGCAATTCTGTGTTAAAGAAGGATAATTCGGGGGGCAGAAGAATAGAATGAGATTGACAGGGAGGAAACTGAGATGAAGACTATCACTTAAGAATTTATCTGCATAGCCACGGACATGATCAACAGAACGAAAGGGCAACCTATGGAACAGGGGTATATATTTTCAAATCATGTGTTTCATAAGGGATTAATATCCAAACTATCACTGCAGACATTGACTACAGCCATGAAAGGTTAAGATGCTTGCTCCTTGGAAGAAAAGCAATGACAAATCTAGACAAGATATTAAAAAGCAGAGACATCACATTGCCAACAAAGGTCCTTATAGTCAAAGCTATGGTTTTTCCAGTAGTCATGTATGGATGTGAGACTTGGACCTTAAAGAAGGCTGAGAGCTGAAGAAATGATGCTTTTAAATTGCAGTGCTGGAGAAGACTTGAAAGTCCATTGAACTGCAAGGTGATCAAACCAATCAATGCTAAAAGAAATCAGTCCTGAATATTCAATGGAAGGACTAATGCTGAAGCTGAAACTCAAATACTTTGGCCACCTGATGCGAAGAACTGATTCATTTGAAAAGACACTGATGCTGGGAAAGATTGAGGGCAGGAGGAGAAGGGGAACGACAGAGGATGAGATGGCTGGATGGCATCACGGACTCAATGGCCATGAATTTTAGCAAACTCTGGGATAGTGAAGGACAGGGAACCCTGGCGTGGTGCAGTCCATGGGGTTTCAAAGTGTCAGATATAACTTAACAACTGAACAACAACAATCCAAGCTATGCAAAGAACTCATACAACTCAATAGCAAAAAGAAAAGAAAAACCATGAACAATCCAATTAAGAAATGAACAGAGGACCCAAATAGGCATTTTTCCAAAACAGACATACAGATGACTAACAGGTACATGAAAAAATGCTCAACATCACTAATGATCAAAGAAATGCAAATCAAAATCAATGAGATATCATCTGACACCTGTCAGAATGGCTATCATCAAAAAGGCAACAATAGCAAAGTTGGGAAGGATATGGAGCAAAAGGAAGCCTAGAACACTACTGGTAAAAATGTAAACTGGCGCAGCCACTATGGAAGATAATACAGAGGTTCCTCAAACATTTTACGAAAAGAACTAACTAACTAAGAATCCTGTCCCTCAAGATGATATTTGAAGCTATGAGAATGGATGAGACTCCTCAGCGTTTATCTCCTGTGCCTGTCCTTAGGTTCTGACTGTGCGGTCCCATGTGCGAGCTATTTTTCAGATTTCTCTCCAGATAAAACACTGATTTCCTTGAGAGTAGGGATTATGTCTCACACTTTCTGTATAATCTTCTCTACACCAAAGATTTCCCCCTCTACACCTTGAAGATAGCAGGGTTCAACAAACAGGAGTGATCCATTTGTTAAATTCTTAATATTTTACAGCATATTACACTAATATTTTCTTGATTCTGAATATTTTTTACATATCTAGAAATGAAATGCATCTTATAATTGATATGGGCTGTAAGTATGGATGAAATTTTTTTCCAGTCATGTTTGTTATATTTTCCTAATGCATCTTATGTATATCAGAGCAGTGGAAAAAAAACACTGGCCTTGACCTTAAGAGATTAGCATTTGAATCCAAGTCTGTCTCCAAGTCTTCAGTTCAGTTCAGTCGCTCAGTCATGTCTGAACCTTTGCAACCCCATGGACTGCAGCATGCCAGGCCTCCCTGTCCATCACCAACTCCTGGAGTTTACTCAAATTCATGTCCACGGAGCTGGTGATGCCATCCAAACATCTCATCCTCTGTCGTCCCCTTCTCCTCCTGCCTTCAATCTTTTCCACCATCAGAGTCTTTTCAAATGAGTCAGTTCTTCATATAAAGTTGCCTAAGTATTAGAGCTTCAAATTCAGCAACAGTCCTTCCAGTGAACATTCAGGACTGATCTCCTTTAGAATGGACTGGTTGGATCTCCTTGCAGTCCAAGGGACTCTCAAGAGTCTTCTCCACCACCACAGTTCAAAGCATCAATTCTTCTGCACTCAGCATTCTTTATGGTCCAACTCTCACATCCATACATGACCACTGGAAAAACCATAGCTTTGACTAGATGGACCTTTATTGGCAAGGTAATGTCTCTGCTTTTTAATATGTTGTCTAGGTTGGTCATAGCTTTTCTTCCAAGGAACAAGCGTCTTTTGATTTCATGGATGCAGTCACCATCTGCAGTGACTTTGGAGCCCCAAAAAATAAAGTCAGCCACTGTTTCCACTGTTTCCCCATCTATTTCCCATGAAGTGGTGGCACTAGATGCCATGATCTTAGTTTTCTGAATGTTGAGTTTTAAGCAAACATTTTCTTTTTTCCATTTTCATTTATTATTTTTTAAATATAAATTTATTTAATTGGAGGTTAATTACTTTACAATATTGTATTGGTTTTGCCATAACATTTTCACTCTCCTCTTTCACTTTCATCAAGAGGCTTTTTAGCTCCTCTTCACTTTCTACCATAAGGGTGGTGTCATCCGCATATCTGAGGTTATTGATATTTCTCCCGGCAATCTTGATTCCAGCTTGTGCTTCATCCAGCCCAGCATTTCACGTGATGTACTCTGCATAAAAGTTAAATAAGCAGGGTGATAATATACAGCCTTCATATACTCCTTTCCCAATTTGGAACCAGTCTGTCGGTCCATGTCCAATTCTAATTGTTACTTCTTGACCTGCATGCAGTTTCTCAGGAGGAAGGTCTCAACTAACCTACTTACGTGGTCTAAAACATTTGACCTAGATATTGAGACTTCTATTTCTTCTCATGTAAAACAAACCCAAACATCCTGCAGGTCATATTTCAACAAAGCTGAGAATAAAATGAGCTCTAAGGTCTTTACAAGTTAGGTAATTGTTCAGATCATAATAATTACAATTAACCAAACAACTTACTGTTTTTAGTAAATTACTTCCTTGCTCAGTTTGTTTTTTTGGAAGCAGGATTCTCAAAAAGTACACATTTCAGAGAAACGCTGTGCTATTATGTAGAAAATCCAAGATCAGAATTTTAGCTTACTGTGAAGAAGGGTGAGTACCGAAGAATGGATGCTTTTGAACTGTGGTGTTGGAGAAGACTCTTGAGAGTCCCTTGGACTGCAAGGAGATCCAACCAGTCCATTCTGAAGGAAATCAGCCCTGGGATTTCTTTGGAAGGAATGATGCTGAAGCTGAAACTCCAGTACTTTGGCCAACTCACGTGAAGAGTTGACTCATTGGAAAAGACTCTGATGCTGGAAGGGATTGGGGGCAGGAGGAGAAGGGGATGACCGAGGATGAGATGGCTGGATGGCATCACGGACTCGATGGATGTGAGTCTGAGTGAACTCCGGGAGATGGTGATGGACAGGGAGGCCTGGTGTGCTGTGATTCATGGGGTCGCAAAGAGTCGGACATGACTGAGTGACTGAACTGAACTGAAACTATACTTTTCTTAGATTGAAATTGCATGTATTTAAATAACCATGTGGTAAAAAAAAAAAAATCCATCTGCAATGCAGGAGCCTCAGGAGACATGCACTTGATACTTGGGTCGGGAAGATCCCCTGGAGGAGGGCATAGCAACCCACTCCAGTATTCTTGTCTGGAGAATCCCATGGACAGAGGAGCCTGGAGGGCTACAGTTCACAGAGTTACAAAGTCAGACATGGCTGGAGCATCTCAGCATGCATGCAAATGATCATTTCAGTCCCTCGGTGGCTTTCTTCAATATTAAATACATAACAATATAAGCTTTTGTATAAGAACAGTGCGTAGACTCTGTATGATAATGCAGCTCCAGAATCCTTAAAATTGAGCAGTTGGATGATTTATTACTATTATCGAGAAAACATTTTTGGAAAGAACAAAAAATATTTTCATATTAAATAACATATCAATTTTAAATATGGGAAAAGTTATTGCAACTTAGAGTCAAGGAAATGCATTAATGAAAAGCATCATCTGGAGACCAGCAAGGCCTTGTTCTTATTCCAACAAAAGCCTTAATGAACGCAAGCAGGAGGTTGAACAAATTATGTCCCATGAGTGTGTACTCAGAGGAGATGCTCTCCAGTCTCTTTAATCCTGCTGACGGAGTGGTTCGCCCCTGCTTATTTCTAGAGAGGATAAAAGCTTAGGCCATTTCAAGTTCCAAGCATTCTCTTAATTCTATAGCTAAACTAGTCCAGCCGCATCTCATACTCTAGACCTGCAGGGTGCAATGACTCCCTGAACTAGCCCTGATCAGAGGCTGATTATCTGCATAAATACGTCTCATCACTATTCCTGCAACCACAAGTGTCAAAGTAGCAAGAAACAATAGAGAAATAGGAGCGTTCTTAGGTAACCGGCTATATTTTAAGCTGGCTTTGCATTCTGAGCCTGGCAGATGTTTAAAGTTAATTCTTTCGTGCCTTGAGTTATAGTGTGTCCTCTTCAGGGATGTCGCAACCGGGAACATTCTGCCATTCTTTCCTAAGACCCAAGAAATCAATCTCCCCACTGTCTCCTCTTAGCCCAGTGATTTCTAGACATTTACTACACACAGTCCCTCTTTGAGGAGCCCATAAAATTTCCAAGAGACTTTTTGGCTCAGTATCAACTGACTCCTGGCTGGCTCACTCACATGGCCATCCTCTGATCCACAAGTAACACTCTTTCACCCTTTGTCCAGAAAAACCCTGGGGGCACAGACCAATCCAAACCCAGTCACAGCAACTCTGCTGGCAAAATAACAGATGGTCACATGCCAATCCTCTGTGCCCGTACCACAGGAAACCCACCTCAAAACAGCTACAGTGTGGCAAAGCTCAAGACCTTTCCCCAGGCAGGCTTCCATCCCCTGGCCAAGGTCACGGGCGAGAATCACTGTACACCTTCCACCAAAGGAATCCTTCTTACCAGGTTATGAAAGACTTTCAACAACCTAATTCTTACACCTCTCTTTTTTGGATAAAATTATCTTAGAGCTATGAAACCCTTTCTTATCTTTTTTTCTTTTACCATTTGCATCTTTTTATTGAAACATAGTTGATTTACACTACTGTGTTTGCTTTAGGCATATGGCATGGTGATCTGGTGGCTCAGATGGTAAAGAGTCCGCCTGCAATGCAGACTTGGATTGGGAAGATCTTCTGCAGAAGAGAATGAGAACCACTCCAGCATTCTTGCCTGGAGAATCCCAAGGACAGAGGAGCCTGGCGGGCTACAGTCCATTGGGTCGCAAAGAGTCAGACATGCCTGGGAGACTAACACACGCACGATGATTCAGTTATATAGATGTTTCAGATTCTCTTCTTTTACAGGTTATTACAGAATATTGAGTAGACTTCCCTGTGCTATACAGTAGGGCTTTGCATGCCCGGTTAACTATTTTAAACTATTTTATATATGACAGTGTCTGTCTGTTAATCCCAAACTCCTAATTTATCCCTCCCCGCCACCTTTCCCTTTGCTACCAAGTTTGTTTTATATGTTTGTGAGTCTGTTTTTTTGTGAATAAGTTCATTTGTATCTGTTTTTTAGAATCCACATAAGTGATATCACATGATATTTATCTTTCTCTGTCTGGGTTACTTCACTTAGTATGATAATGCATGCACTATAAAAATTTGTATCTTGATTTTGTAATTCAGATTAGAAAGTCATCACTGTTATAAATTGATCACTGAATCAAATTCATCACTTTGATTCCTCAGCTGAAATTTACATAGTTTCAGAAATGCAAACATAAAATTATGTATTACCCTAATGTCAATCTGAAATGCTTCACTGGAACAATTTTTGTTTTCTTGTACTATTTGTTAATAAGCAAAGGAAACTTACTGTTTCCTCGACATTCTGCTGCCAGAGAAAAGATTCCTTGAAGAAAGAAAGGAGATACATACAGCTTATAAATCAACAAAACTTATGATTTTGATATAATAGAAGAGTTTGGGAAATTGTCCAGGGTCAGAGCTCTGAGATAGTTCTTATACAGAACATTGCACTGGAGTAGAGAACCCTTTGATTCAAGTTTTTTTTTTTTAAGCCAAACCCAAGTTTGGATGGAAGTTTCCTCCTTTTAAGTTTTATGTACTGAGGCTGTATATGGGGAGAAAAATTCTATCTTCTGATAGATAAACTATACTTCATTTTATAAAAAGGCATTTAATCACAACATTATAAAGCAATTTTCCTCCAATTAAAAAATAAATTAAAAAAAAGGCATTTAGCAGAGTCAATAACAAATGTTTTAGGCAAGTGTAGACCAACCAATCACTAAAACATCTATGTACATTTGCTATAAGAATTGAACTGATGATCATGAGAACAAATACAGGAGTAAATACTGGCAATATTGGCCACAGTGTTTGACCCGTACAACACAATAGTTGTAAGAACAAGTGAATGTAGGCAGCTGATATGGAAATTTATATAGTTTTAGAACTATCACGCTGGGCTAGATCACAGTGTACTGACAAAAAAAAAACAACAAAGTCTAACTTACTTAAAACTGATCAAAGATTCTTTTCTGGCATTGGAAGCCAACAAAAAAGCCCTGAGTAGCAACTGGAGAATAATTCAGACTGACGGAGTAACCACCATCCCAAATGTTATCACGTGCTGTTGCGAAGGGAAAGAGCTCCGGAGGGTCTCACATCGGTAATTACATCCTCCACCCAGAAGAAATACATTTCCTCTCATGACTTACTGTCCAGAGGAAATGACATGGTGCCGTCAACCACCAGGAGGCCTGGAAATGCAAGTCTACTGTGAGCCTCAAAGTCAGGGAGCCCAAAGGACTCACTAAGAACACTGAGGAGGACCACTGTTTTGTATCGTAAGCTAGCTCTACCCACACGGCAAGCAGGAGGGCCTCTGGCTGTTCACGGTTCCTCCTGCTCCTGCTCAGTCACCTCGTCGAGTCTGACTCTATGAGACCAGGTGAACTGCAGCCCACCAGGCTCCTCTGTCCATGGGACTCTCTAGGCAGGAGTACTGGAGTGGGTAGCCACGCCCTCCTCCAGGGGATCTTCCTGACCCAGGGATGTAACCCAGGTCTCCTGCATTGCAGGCAGATTCTTTACTGCTGAGCCACCAGGGAAGCCCCTATTCATGGTTGTGTCCTACCAATTTAGCGATAGTATCAGAAAAAGAAAATATTTCCTGGTATGTCTGCCCCAAATAGAGGTCTTATATAAGACTATATATCTTCAGTTCGGTTCAGTTCAGTCAGTCAGTTGTGTCCAACTCTTTGTGACCCCATGGACTGCAGCATGCCAGGCCTTCCTGTCCATCACCAACTCCTGGTGTTTACTCAAACTCATGTCCATCGAGTCTGTGATGCCATCCAACCACCTTATCCTCTGTCGTCCCCTTTTCCTCCTGCCTTCAATCTTTCCCAGCATCAGGGTCTTTTCCAGTGAGTCAGTTCTTCACATCAGGTGGCCAAAGTAGGAGCTTCAACTTCACCATCAGTCCTTCCAATGAATATTCAGGACTCATTTCCTTCAGCATAGACTGGTTGGATCTCTTTGCTGTCCAAGGGACTCTCAAGAGTCTCCTCCAACACCACAGTTCAAAAGCATCAGTTCTTCAGTGCTCAGCTTTGTTTATAGTCCAACTCTCACATCCATATATGACTACTAGAAAAGCCATAGCCTTGACTAGACAGATCTTTGTTGGTAATGTCTCTGCTTCTTAATATACTGTCTAAGTTGGTCGTGACTTTTCTTCCAAGGAGCAAGCCTCTTTTAATTTCATGGCTGCAGTCACCATCTGCAGTGATTTTGGAGCTCCAAAAATTAAAGTCTCTCACTGTTTCCATTGTTTCCCCATCTATTTGCCATGAAGTGATGGGACAGGATGGCATGATCTTAGTTTTTTGAATGCTGAGTTTTAAGCCAACCTTTTCACTCTCCTCTTTCACTTTCATCAAGAGGCTCTTTAGTTCTTTTCCACTCTCTGCCGTAAGGGTGGTGTCATCTGCATATCTGAGGCTATTGATATTTTTCCCGCCAGTCTTGATTCCAGCTTGTGCTTCATCTAGCCCAGCATTTCTCATGATGTACTCTGCATATAAGTTAAGTAAGCAAGGTGACAGCTTACTTAATATACAGCCTTGACATACTCCTTTCCTGATTTGGAACCAGTCTGTTGTTCCATGTCCACTTATAACTGTTGCTTCTCGACTTGCATACAGATTTCTCAGGAAGCAGGTCAGGTGATCACTGAGGAAGGGTTTCTTGTCTTTCCTTGCTATTCTTTGGAACTCTACATTCAAATGGGTCAGTCTTTCCTTATACATCTTATAGAAGACTATACAAAGCTTCTGTCAAGAGTCTATCCCATTCACACTATGGAAATAGTATGGAGGTTCCTTAAAAAGCTAAAAATAGAGCTGCCATATGACCATGCAATCCTACCCCTGGGCATACATCTGGAGAAACACATTTTCCAAAAGAATACATGCCCCCAAGTGTTCACTGCAGCCCTGTCTATCAAAGCCAAGTCATGGAAGCAACCTAAATGCCCATCAGAGAAATGGATAAAGACGATGTGGTTCATGTATACAGTGGACTATTACTCAGTCATTAAAAAGAATGAAATAATGTCATCTGGAGCAACATCAGTGGGCCTAGAGACTGTCACACTGAGTGGAGCAAGTCAGACAGAGGAGGAGAAACATCGCGTGGCATCCCTTACACGTGGGCTTCCCAATGGCTCCGCAGCAGTCTACCTGCAATGCAAGAGACGCAGGAGCTGCGGGTTCAAGCCCTGAGCAGGGAAGAGCTCCTGGAGTCAGAAATAGCAGCCCTCGCAGTGTTCTCGCCTGGGAAGCCCCAGGACAGAGGAGACCGATGGCTACAGACGCCAGGGTGGCAGCGCACTGGGCACGACAGAGCCCACACTCGCTACACGAGGAGCCCAGAAAGAAATGGCACAGATGAGCTCACCTACAGACAGAGACAGACTCACCGACTTAGACAAAGAGTGTGCAGCTGTCACGGAGAGCCTGGGTGGGAGGGGAGTTTGGGGGAGACTGGATACATGTATATGTATGGCTGAGTCCCTTTGCTGTTTAGCTGAAACTATCATAACATTGCCAATCAGCTATACTCTAATAAAAAATAAAGCTTTTTTGTTTTTAAGAGTCTAACCCCTTCGGACACACCTCAGGCACATGGCCATCCTGTTCTAGGGTGTTTCGTCAGTCATATGGTTCATCTCCCATCACAATGGGGGGCATATGACCCAGGCTGGCCCACCAGAGCTGCGCACTCTAGACCCTAGTGATGCAGTCTGAGACAAGGCCCAAGTGAAGAGAGTCGGAACCATCCGTGCAGCCTTCCCGCCACTACCAGGCAGGCGCTGCTTCTCTCACCTGTAAAGATACGTCTCCTTATCCACAAAGGTGATGCAGTTCTTGAAATGACAGCACCGCTCTTTGACTCATAGAAATCCTGTCTGAACATGAAACCAAACCCGCTGAATGTAAAGCTTGCAAAATAAAAAATGCTTTTTTTTTGTATTTTGAAAATGTTTAATTGAATAAAGTGTCAAAAAATATGAAAGTTAAGGGCGTTAACTACATTCTCCCGAAACTTCCCATAAATGCTCGATTCCTGATGAAGTCCTTCAACACATTATCATGGAGATTTTACTTGACTACCTCCAGCCACAGAGAACACATATGAGATAGACAATTTTACTTCCAGAAATTAAATTTTTCCTGAAATTTGTCTCTTTCAAGCTTTCATACTATATCCATCTTATCTTCTGAAGTCATACAAATTAATCTTTCACATCGCTGCTCTTCAAATATGTGAAGAAATTATGTTCTAATTTCCATTTCCTTCCAAATTTCTTCATGTAAAGTGGAGAAAGAAATGTAATCTTGATGACATTAATTAAGCCATTATATCTAATACATCTAAAATAAGATCTGTCCTTGGTCTTTTCATTTAAGTGATCCACTTACATTTCTCCTGCTTTTACATTAAAAACCAAAAAACAGAAGCCGCCTATTACTATTCACTGAAGAAATATTTCTTTGATCTATATAAGTTCAGACATAAATGAACTCCGATACAATTTGATCAATCCTATGCAGTTGTTGACTTTTAAAAGAATATTAAATATTTTCAGTTATTAGGAACAGATATTTTTAGTCACTTTTTCTCAATTACCTCTGATAACAGAACCCTTACCAATGGCAGTAACAACTTTGCCTTTTTCAGAAATTCCAGTTCTTGTATAATGTAAGCCTATAAATTAAAAAATATTTTCTTCTAGAAAGATAAATTCTAATAGGACATAATGTATTCCCCTAGAACCTTCACCTTTAGAAAGGAGCCATGTCATACACAACATCCCAAACAGTTCACAATGCTGCCATCTAGCTTTTTTGAGACCTGAGTCAATGAAGAAATCTTTTTTTTTTAACATACTTGATTTATGCTCGAGAATGCCAATAAGTTCTAGTTTATCAGAACCAGTCATAATATGCAATTAACATTATAAATGTGAGATCAAACGAGGTTTCCAGGGACAGTGTAATTTTTTAGTCCCTTTCAATGTCGGATACAGTAATTAAGATTAGCACCAAAGATCTACTGATTATTTATAAATAGTTGGTATTGGTTGACTGTTAACCACTTATTTCTGTGCCTTTAACTAGAATCTCAAATTTCTTCTATTACAGATTGCAGAACATGTCATTGCTCATCACAGTTCTCAGCATGTTTTAGGATGTGCACTCTGTAACCAGAGTAATAGATCCAGGATCCATCACTCACTCGTTACACATCCTGCTGCACCAGTATACTGTTCTGGGCCTCTGCTTTCTCTTCTATAAAATGAAACGAATAGCAGCCTACTCCTAGATAATGGGGGCACACAAAGCAATGCACAGAAGCGTCTGGAACAAAGCGTGCCTAGAGGAGGTCAGTCTAGTGTGATTTCCTGCAGCTCTCAGTATGATGACACATTCAGAAAGTCCTTACCATACCTATGCCTGCTTTCCAAATTACCCACCTAATGACTTCCACCAAAGTGTTAAAATTTCCCTGGGAAAACTACAACTAAAATCATGGGAGTCATGACTTAGAGATCTTCAGAGATTTTAAGACTCTGTAGATTGTAAAGGGTACAATAAAAAATGTCACCAGATATGAAGTTAGTCTTAGGGAGTTTATCAGCTCCTTAAACATATTAACCACCCTCTTTCTGTTTATCCCTTCCCACTTCCCATCTAACCCTCTCCAGCTCCCTCCACAGAGTCCAGAGTTTTATGGATCACAATGCATCTGCAGTGAACGAGGAAGCCCTTGGAGGCTACACAAATTTCTTTTCTTAATTAAATTAACTGTCTGGCCGGGTGGACTGGGGGTCTGCTGCTGCGTGCAGGTTTCTCCACTTGCAGCAAGCAGGGGCTACTCGTGGCAGGGGCGTCTCTTACATCATTGTACAAGAAACGGTACAGCACAGACTGTGCAGCGCAAGCCCAGCAGCTGTGGCATACCCGATCAGGCGCCCCGCGGCATTCGGAATCTTCCTGGACCAGGGGCTGCACCCATGTCCCCTGCACCGGAACGTGGACTCTTAACCACAGGCCAGCCAGAAGAGTCCCACATTTCTTTTTATAGAGCCAGTATTGACTTTATTATAATGTTACTTGCATATACAGAAAAATGTTAGTAGAAACTATAATATTTATAACTATTGATTTCATTCAACAATAAGACAAAACTGAAACTCAAAAAGTTACTAAACCAATAAAAATGTAACCAGTTAGCAACAGTAATTTAACATAAATTATTTTGTTTTGCTGAAGCTAATCCAGAAGTCACAGCCTAAAGTTGATACTGACTACTATGGTAGAGACAAAATTTTGAGTTCTATTACTTTCTGCTTTGCTGCATTTTCACTTTGTCAGCCTGCTTTTAACTTTTTTTTTTTTTTTGGCATATAGCTGATTAACAATGTTGCAACAGTTTCACGTGGATAGCAAAGGGACTCAGCCACACATACACAGGCATCCAGTCTTCCCCAAACTCTCCTCCCATCCAGGCTGCCACATAATATTGTCAGCTCTCTTCTCTAATGGAAGAACTGGGAAATCCTTATTTAAATAATCTTCAGGGAAGGCATCTGACCTCCACTTGGTTTTCGTTCAGTTCACTTTTTATTTGTTAGAACCTGATAGCTGATGCTCAGCGCCAAACAGCCAACACAGCAGGCACTGAAACGTCTAAGCAATATCCTATTGTAAGAGACACTCTCAGATAGATGTAAGAAAGAAAATCTTATGTTCCACTTTATTATAGCTGAAATAAAAATGGTTAATATTTCTTCAGAGAATTGTGAAAATGTTACACAAATTCCCAGACCCCACTGCGAGAAGTAGGTCACTTTGAAGTAGGAAAACAAAGGTGTCCCAGTTTGCCGAGGTCTCTCCCAGTTTTTATAAATAACTTTGGAGGATTCCGCAGACAAGCATTAGCTCCTCCGGTCACTTTTTGAGTAGGTCACCCTGCCCCTGATTTGCTTCTGTCCGCGACTCTTGGATTTCCAGTTTTCTCTCCCAGCACTTCCTGGGAAGTGCAAACGATAAACAATCTGCCTGCAATGCAGGAAACCTGAGTTTGATCCGTGGGTCAGGAAGATCCCCTGGAGAAGGAAATGACAACCCACTCCACTATTCTGGCCTGGAAAATCCCACGGACAGGGGAGCCTGGTGGGCTAGAGTCCATGGGGTTGCAGAGTCGGATGCGACTGGACAGTTAACTGACACTTTCACTCCCAGTTTTAGCACTGAAAGTCCCACATCCTGGGAACTTCCAGGGCAAATCAAGAGGGCCAGGCGCCCTCTTTTGGAGCATGGAGCATTTGATGTGTTAAAGAAAGCCTGTGTTTGTTCCATAGTAGGAGACAGGTGGGAATAAAGCGTGCCTGGATGTTACCAGCAGCCTCCTTCTTACTCAGCACCTGCTATTCATAACAATCTAATTAACCCCAGACTTCTCTACCCCTGTCCTGGAAGCAAGAGCTTAGCCCTCTCCTGGCAAGGAAGCAAAGCTTATAAATAACTCCACAGTAGTCCACAGACAAGCATCAGCTCCCCCGGTCACTTTTGGAGCCTACCACCTAGTTTGTTTCTATCCGCAACCCTGGGATCTCCAGGTTTCTTTGCTTTAGCCTGAGTGCTTGCACTCGGGGGAGGGAGGTTTTCTTGCACCTCAACGCAGTGGGGCTTGTTTTCAGGCTCCAGACAGCCCCCCACAAAGAAACAACAGGTCAATATATTTCACAAATACAGATTCAAAAATCAACAACAAACTATTGTAAGTCAAACCTAGAAATGTTTCAAAGTGATTATTATAAGCCATGACCAAGAATGAAAATCAACTGATATAATATACCATATTAATAGAAAATTCTAGAGAATCTAAGTGTTTTTTTTAACTTTATGTAAAGTAATTAACTCAAAATAAAAGAGTTCAGTGAGTTTAAAGGATATAAAATCAACACATTAAATCTCTTGTCTTTTTTCTACAACAGCAATTAGCAAATTGAAATAGAGATTAAGAAAACAATTATTTAGTCTCAAAAACTAAAGAATACATTAAATAAAATGTAAAATTTTTACTCTGAAAACAAAAAACTTTTGAAAGAAATTAGAGAAGATGCAAACAAATGGGGACACATCAGTGTTTAAGTCATTAATAGTGTTAAGATGGCAATATATCCCATAATTGTCTACAGAGAAAATAACAATTCAAATGAGTGATGATAGGTTGAAAAAAAAAAAGAAGAAACAAAACAGAAATGGAAACCAGGACAGAAAGCAGAGGACACTGGCCTTGCTTTTCTAGGGCTGCTACAACAGATAGCCACAAACTTAGCCGCTTTAAAGAACAGAAAGGCTAAGCAGTTTAAGCCATTCTCTTATTTTCTAGTTCTCTAGTTGAAAGTCTCACACGGGCCCTACGGGCTAAATTAAAGCGCTGCTTTACGGGGCTGCACTCCTTCCTGGACCGCTAGTTTAGAGTCTCTGGTCCTGGTCTTCTCCAGCTTTCAGAGGCTGTTCACATACCTTGTCTTGTGGCTCCTTTCCTCTGTTTCCAAAGCCTTGCTGTTTTTCTCTGACCATTTACCCACAGCTAGACTACAACTGATCCAGTACTCTTGCCTGGGAAATCCCATGGACAGAGGAGCCTGGTGGGCTGCAGTCCATGGGGTCGCTAAGAGTCCGACATGACTGAGCGACTTTACTTTCACTTTTCACTTTCATACATTGGAGAAGGAAATGGCACCCACTCCAGGGTTCTTGCCTGGAGAATCCCAGGGACGGGGGAGCCTGGTGGGCTGCCGTCTATGGGGTCACACACAGTCGGACATGACTGAAGCGACTTAGCAGCAGCAGCAACAGCAGACTACAACTGGGAAAAAAAAAAAAAGATCCTCTGCTTTTAAGAACACAGGATTAAATTGAGTGCACCTGGATAATCCAGGATTCCCTGTCCTCCTCAAGGTCCTTAATTACAATTAAGTTGCAAAGTTGTATATAATGGAACCGATTCTCAGGTTCTAGGCATTAGAATGCAGACAACTTTGGAAGGAAAATCAAAATAGAGCTGGCGTTGCTAACAGAGTCCTCCAAAGTGGAGGCAGGAGGCCACTGAGGAAGGCTGACTTCCGCACATTTCACATGGATGGAATCTGACTCCTTACTGTCTGAACAAAGGTGTCCAGAAGATCTCCAGAAGCTCATACTTATCAGACCCTTACCATCAAATAACTTGTGACTCCTTAAGGACAATTATTTCCCGACTTGCGTCAGAGTCAGTCACAATTCCTGTTGGGCAACTTGAACAACCTTGTGATGTTTTTTCTCTTTATGAAACCGTTCTTTCTCTTCTCTCCAACATTGTTTTACCTCAATCTGTGTCTCCCAAAGAGCTGTTAAGACTCCAAACACAGCTGTTTGTTCTTTGCAGCCTTGATACTGAGTATTGTCTGACATATCTTTGAGGGGCTATTCTTCTGCCTACCACAACAGTGGAACACCAGTTTTAAAGTTCTGAGAAAAAAGGACTGTCAATCCATGCCATAATTCTACAACCAGCAAAAAAAAATCTCTGGGAGTAAGGTAAAAAAGAAAAACTATATAGACTAGAAAGATATAAAATTCTATTTATAGATAGTATACTCGAGTACCTAAAAAATCCCATGAAAGCTACAAAAAAGATCTTTTAAGTTTTCAGAAGATAAAATATTGATGTAGAGAAGAAAGAAAGAAAGGGAAGTTGCCCCGTCCTGTCTGACTCTCTGCGACCCATGGACTGTAGCCCACCAGGCTTCTCCATCCATGGAATTTTCCAGGCAAGAATACTGGAGTAGATGGCCATTTCCTTCTCCAAGGGATCTTCCTGACCTAGGTATCGAACCCAGGTCTTCTGCATTGCAGGCAGACACTTTACTGTCTGAACCACCAGGGAAGTCCAATATAGATACGATACCGGGAAACCAATTACATATCTATGCATCAATGAATAATGTGAAATTGAAAAAAGTTTAAAGCATAACTTATCATAAGTACCAAAAATGGGATTCACATTGAAAGGTTAACAAAATGCATGCCGTTTCTGTGCTGAAAATTATAAAACCCTGATGAAAGAAATATAAAACCTAAATTAAGTAGGAAATATCCCATATGCATATATTGGAAGGCTCAAAATCAACTATTTCCAAATTGATCTAGAGATGTAATAATATCCTAATCAAAATACCAGAAGGATTTTTGTAGATATTGACTAACTGATTCTACAATAAATGGAGAAGCCAAAAAAATTTTGAAAATGAAGAAAAATGTTAGAAATTATAACACTTCTTTATGTCAGTGCTTACTATAAGCTACACAGCTCAAAACTGTAGGTGGCAAGACACATAAGCAAATGGAACAGACTAGAGAATCCAGAAATAAACCCATGAAAATAGTCAATTAATTTTTATCATAAGTGGACAGCCAATCAGCAGAGAAAGAATAGTCTTTCAACAAACAATGCTGAAAATATTGGGTATCTATATGTATCATACCTAACTCAAAAATAAACTCAAAATGAATCACAGATCTAAATACAAAACATGAAACTACAAAAATTTAGCAAAAAGAGAAAAATTTTTCTGACTTTGGATTAGGAGAATGTTCTTACATATAGCAGTGAAAACACAATCCACAAAAGAAAAATAATCAATGAAACTTCTTCCAAATTAAAAATTTTTTGATCTATGAGAGATATGGTTAAAAGAAAGGAAAGACAAGTTACAAGCAGGGAGAAAATTGCTGCAAATCTGAAAAAGGACTCATATGCAGAATATTTTTAAAATTCTCAAAACTTAATTAGAAATTATATAAAGAGGGCAAAACAGTTAACACAACTTCACCAGGCAAGATATACAGATGGAAAATAAACACATGAAAAGATGCTCAACACAGCTACGCAGGGATCACTGTCCCCTGCCAGTTTAACGACGCGCTTCTCTACCTGTTGGTTTGGTGGCAGAAAACGCCTCCTATATACAGAGGGGCAGTTCTAGCTTTCAATCATGGGAACTATAACTGCACTCAGTTCAGTTCAGTCACTCAGTCGTGTCCAACTCTTTGTGATCACACGGACTGCAGCATGTCAGGCTTCCCTGTCCATCACCAAATCCCGGAGCTTACTCAAACCCATGTCCATCGCATCAGTGATGCCATCCAACCATATCATCCTCTGTCATCCCCTCTCCTCTTGACTTCAGTCTTTCCCAGCATCAGGGTCTTTTCCAACGAATCAGTTCTTTGCATCAGGTGGCCAAAGTATTGGAGTTCCAGCTTCAGCATCAGTCCTTCCAATGAATATTCAGGACTGATTTCCTTTAGGATTGACTGGTTGGTTCTCCTTGAAGTCCAAGGGACTCTCAAGAGTCTCCTCCAACACCTCAGTTCAGAAGTATCAATTCTTCTGCACTCAGCTTTCTTTATAGTCCACCTCTCACATCCATACATGACTACTGAGAAAATCACAGCTTTGACTAGACAGACCTGACTAGACAGACCTTTGCTGGTAAAGTAATGTCTCTGCTTTTTAATATGCTACCTAGGTTGGTCATAGCTTTTCTTCCAAGGAGTAAGCATCTTCTAATTTCATGGCTGCAGTCACCATCTGCAGTGATTTTGGAGTCCAAACAAATAAAGTCAGCCACTGTTTCTGTTGTTTCCCCATCTATTTGTCATGAAGTGATGGGACCGGATGCCATGATGATCTTATTTTTCTGAATGTTGAGTTTTAAGCCAACATTTTCACTCTCCTCTTTCACTTTCTTCAAGAGGCTCTTTAGTTCTTCACTTTCTTCCATAACAGTGGTGTCATCTGCATATCAGAGGTTATCAGTATTTCTCCCAGCAATATTGATTCCAGCTTGTGCTTCATCCAGCCCAGCATTTTGCATGATGTACTCTGCACATAAGTTAAATAAACAGGGTGATGATATACAGCCTTGATGTACTCCTTTCCCGATTTGGAACCAGTCTGTTGTTCTAACTGTTGCTTCTTGACCTGCATACAGATTTCTCAGGAGGCAGGTCAGGTGGTCTGGTATTTCTACCTCTTGAAGAATTTCCCACAGTTTGTTGTGGCCACACAGTCAGAGGCTAGTAACACTCCTCCCCTCAGCACTAGGACTCCCAGACTCACTGGGATCAAGAGCCCAGCAAAGAGCAAATAGAAACACTTCCCAGTGGGTATCAGGCCTAATAACGAAAGATCCTGCTGCCACCCCACCCCCTGGCTCCTGACCCACGCATTCTGACGACAGGGTAGAAAGCGTGCCAAATGCGTATTATGTGCGTGTGTACAAGTGTATGTGTATATATGTGTGTGTGTATTCCAATTTTCTCTCTTATTTAAAGTGAAGAATCTTGATAAAAGGATCTTATAAGAACTTTAATAACTTGCAATATTTTCTGATGCGTGTGTGTATGTGTGTGTGATGAAGGACCCAAGCTCATCAAGCCTATTTAAGATGAAAGGATTCTCTTCAAGAGTTTTAAGGCTGTAATTAGCTCGCAAATTTTTACATCCAAAACACTACACAACGAACAATGGATTTTATAAAATCTATTATAGAAGGAAAGAAAAAAATAAGTAAATTGAGCAAGGGAATTGAAAATACAACAGAGAATGCACAGATTCCATTAAACAATTACAAGTTTATTAGAATTTTAAGCAGAGGGTATTTATCAAGTCACTAAGGTAATAAGACTGCCCCAAATATCAACTTTAAGCATATGTATCTACATAAGGTCACAACATACACACATTTCAATATTAAATATGTTGTTACTTACAGTAGTTAATGATTACAGTATACTTAAGCATCTTTTCTCTCCTTTCTTACTAAATTTTGCTAAAATTGCTTCCTAAGACCTGTAGCCTGTATCTTACTTTGCCTATCGGTCTGGTTTCAGTACATTTTAATGAAAATATCTGGTTTTAAAAGGAGCACAAAGAAATCTGTTAAATGTTATGTTCCAAAAATAGTATCTCTTATGGCAGGCAAATGAACAAAAATATGTTGAGTTTTATGTTGTAATTTCATTTCTGTTTGA
The DNA here is from genome assembly GCA_006410535.1 of Litocranius walleri. Classification (NCBI taxonomy): domain Eukaryota; kingdom Metazoa; phylum Chordata; class Mammalia; order Artiodactyla; family Bovidae; genus Litocranius; species Litocranius walleri. Next base: position 409,046 of record SJYG01000320.1, read on the forward strand.
CCAATGCAATGCTAGGAAAGAGGATGCAAGGAGCCAGAGCAAGAATCGCCTGGCTGTCCAGTGGTTAGGACTTGGCACTTTCACTGCTGGAGGCCCAGGTTCAATCCCTGGTTGAGGAAGTAAGACCCCACAAGACGCGTGGCATTCCCTCCCCTCAAAAAAAGAACCCATTTGCTCATTCATATATCCATTTATCCAACATTTTGGAGCAGCTATACGTGCCGTCCACTGTATGCACTGCAGGGAGCCATATGATAAGTAGGTTGACAAACAGCCAAAAAACAAGTGTAGAATAGTCTTAGCACTCCAGATGCACAGAAATCCAGTATGAGGGATTCAACACGTACATGATGTGTTAATCATAAGGATTATAATTAATTAATTATAAGGATATAGAAGTGATAATGTCAGAGGAACAGTGTGGAAGGTTAATTTTATTTCTGGGTTTAAAGAAACCCACCTTTGGGGAGAAGGTTTCCTCTGAGAAGAAAGAGCCACTTGCAGATGAAAAATGGCCTATGGGTTAAGACATCCATGAGGCAGGAATATTGATTTAAAAACCATTTGCTTTGAATTACTGTTTAAAACTAGAAATATATAAAATCAGCCATGGAAAGAATATGAAGATAAAAGATGCTTACGCTTGACCTTGGGATATATGAGAATTTATTGGTTGGGGCCTCAGGATTAGACAATTGAGTAAAGGGCTCTAAGAAAGAAAGTCTCAAAGATAATTAAGGTAATGTCTTATTACAAAAGTGAAATTCCAGAGAGAATTTCAACTGATTAGCCCAACTTAGTGCCCGGATGAGAAAGCAGTGTTCCCAGCACGCAGTAGGGGTTAGCCTAAACAACACAGGCTGCTCACAAGAGACGCCCTGGGTCTTCGGAACTTCTTTCCACGTTGCTGGAAGCTCATAAAGGTTATTCATTTTACTGAACTACAGTTAATTTACAATGTTGTGTTAGTTTCAAGTATACACCAAAGTGAATCAGTTATTCACACACATATATATATAATGTATATACACATGTATTTTTTCAGATTTTTTCCCTTATAGGTTATTGCAAGATATTAAGTAGAGTTCCCTGTGCTGTACAGCAGGTCCGTATTGATTATCTGTTTTATGGGTATTAGTGCATATTTGCTAATCTCAAACTCTTGATTTACGCCACCCCTACTTTTCAAGTTGGTAACCATAAGCTTCTTTTCTATGTTGGTGGGTCTTTCTGTCTTGTGAATAAGTTCACTTGTATCATTTTTCTAGATATCACATATAAGCAAAACCATATACTTGTCTTTCTCCTTGTGACTTACTTCACTTAGTGTGATGCTCTCCTGGTCCGTACGTGCTGCTGCAAATGGCGTTAGTTCACTCTTTTCAATGGCTGAGTCATGTCCACTGTCCATATGCACCATGCCGTCTTCACCCTATCCTCTGTGGATGGGCATGTGGGCTGCTTCTATGTCTTGGCTCTTGTGAACAGTCCTGCCGTGCCGCCTGCCTCACACTCCCTGGTGCCGATTGCTCCCAGACTTCCAGTCCCATCTCCAGTATGGCCCTACATCCGTACTTTCTAGTTCAGTGTTCTTGCACATTTCAGCTTCTGCAGACCAGTTAGGGCAGCATTTGATGCACACACAGACCACCAACTTTATATCATTTTTAAAGACTTTTAAAACAATAAAGCAATTTTGTAAACTACTACTACTTCTAAGACTCGTTTAACAGTGATGAAGACTAAAGTTTTCTTTCAGCAAGTGTTCCAAAGCAACTGTATGTGAGGCAGTGCTGAACAGCGTGAGGCATACGTCAGATTCTCTGTTCAGTTTCAATTTCTCTTCTTACTCTTTATTTCTGTAAAATGTGAAACTTCAAATTTACATGTCATCATCATTGGCAGCAATAACCCAAACATGGGCCTAGAAACTATGGAGAGACAGCTTCATATCGTAATACCTTAAGAGCCCCGTCAGATGTTAAGTTAGTAAGTATACTACTCCCCAAACAGGAAAGATAGTAAGTATACTACACCCCAAAATAGGAAAGTTGCCTATTTCTACTTGTGAAATAATGGAGATTGGCTTCCTAAATTTGGGTTTTGATTGCATTTGGCTTTAGAAGATTTTTATTCTTTTAGAACTGTAATGTAATTCAAGCTTGTGATATTGTTTGAAAAGATGTCCAATATGTCACTGTTTTGCTTCTTCAATGAAAAAATGAAAATCACAAAATATAAAAGTGTCAGTTTTTTAAAATCAATCTTGGTTGTGCTATCACAGTTTGCTCTTCATTACAAAGTCTAGTATTTTATCAAGACTTCTAAAAACGAACATTAAAGAACACAACTGTGGTTTTACTGGCATTACCACCATTATGAAATTAAAAAAAAATTAAAAATTTAAAACTTCCATGTGTGCTCTTTGTCTCTCCAAGCTGAAGTGTTCATATATCCACATTTGGCTGCACATTAAACTTATTAAAATATGTCCATTTCCTTCGAGGCAAATTCAAGATCAGAATAAGTATTTTCGTTGCCAGCTGTTTTCTGTAAAGCAGCTGGTCTGCGGTTGGGTATCCACCCATAGATGGGCATCATCTGCCTATTTATAGCAGCACCCATCTCCTCTGCACACATTGCTTCTATAAAGAGCAGTGCTCTTTATGAGCTTCCCTGGCAGCTCAGAGGGTAAAATCTGCCTGGAACGCAGGAGACCTGGGTTCAGTCCCTGTGTTGGGAAGATCACCTGGAGAAGGGAATGGCTCCCCACTCTAGTATCCTTGCCTGGAGACTTCCACGGACAGAGGAGCCTGGTGGGCTGCAACCCACGGGGTGGCAAAGAGTCGGACACGACTGAGCGACTAACACTTTCAGTTTCACTTATTCACTGCTCCCCGAACAGGTTTCTGATTTGCAACAACACTAAAAAAAAATCTCATTAACTCCAAGAAACGCAGGGTTTCACTGAAAAAGAGAATAAAAGTCATCAATGAGAGCCTGACATGGGTCCACATGGCCCGCTGCTGTGGCCTTGTCCTCTGTCACTGTCCCCTAGGTCAGGCGTGTCTATCTGAGACCCCGTGGGCTGCAGCACGCCAGGCTTTCCTGTGCTTTACCGTCTCCCGGAGCTCGCTCAAACTCATATCCAGAGTTAGTGATGCCATCCAACCATCTCATCCTCTGTCATCCCTTCTCCTCCCACCTTCAATCTGTCCCAGCATCGGGGTCTTTTCCAATAAGTCAGTTCTTTGCATCAGGTGACCAAAGCATTGGAGTTTCAGCTTCAGCATTAGTCCTTCCAATGAATATTCAGGGTTGATTTCTTTTAGGATGGACTGGTTGGGTTTCCTTGCAGTCCAAGGGACTCTTGAGAGTCTTCTCCAGCAATGTAGTTTTGAAAGCATCAATTCTTTGGCACTCAGCTTTCTTTATAGTCCAACTCTCGGATCTGTACATGACTACTGGGAAAACCATAGCTTGGACTAGACGGACCTTTGTCATCGCCTGTGACTGCCTGCTAATACCCAGACAAGGGTGACTGTGCTTCCATGCTGACTGCACCTTATATTATAAACCAGCTGACAGCACCATTTCACTCAGAAATTTTCCCATTCCTCTTCCACTGTTACTTTGTGCATGATACCGTATTATTTACCTCTGGTCTGGTTTTATTATTTTCCCCCCATTTGATGGAATTTTTACCTGAGGTGTTGTGAAGGGTCACAGTTTTGACTATGCTATCATGGTTTGCCACTTTCTTCATATTAAGTGACTAAGTTCATTAATTTCATACTAAAATGGATGATTTTTTTCCTTTGGGGAAAAAAATCAATTGTTTTCATTTAAAAATAAGTGTTTTATTTATAAATTATGTTAAATATTCTGCTCATTGTCTTTCTGCAACTAATAAATTCTCATACAAAGAACAATTGTTACCAGGCCAATAAAATGTAATATCCACATGCTGCTTACCATATTTCTTATTGATATCCCGTATTCACGAGGAAAATAAATTCATCTTCAGTAACTCCTCGTGGTCCATCCAACATCTAGCTAGATCCACTTTCTCGATGCTCTAACTTTCCTTTTCTTTCCCTTCTTTCCTTAATTCTTACCTGTGCTTCCTAACACAAGCCTTGGATCCTCCTAATATTTCTCTGACTCTGAGGTTCACATGGTGTCTCTTACCATTTTGAAATCGTTCCCTGTCCCCAGAGCTTTGCTGATGATGGCAAGAAGCCTAGAGCTCCTCAGGGGAAGATACGATAGCCTGGCCAGCCTGCAGGGACCCCCAGGAAGGACGGTGTGTCAATCAGCTCATCCGTAGGCACGGCTTTGCTGCAGTATTTAGAGATTACTTTTCACCCACATTAAGTCCAGGCTGGGTGTAATGGCAGCATTCCAACTAGTAAAGTAACTGCTACTTTCATTCTCTCAGGATATCTTTCCTGCACATGTGAGTCCACTTGAATTATGTGAAAACCCTTCATCTATGCTGAGAACCCAGCTATGTCCAGCCTGTTTCCCATCCTTCACAGTTCATGAGATTTTAAAAATTATAAGTGAATGTGCATCATGAAAAAAATACCAAAGATCTGCATAATGCTTCAAAGAGTGCAGCTAATGTCTATACATTTAAAGAGATGATTGCTGGTGAGCTTCCTGTGCCCTCCCTCATGTTGATACACCTGTATCCTATCTGAAAAAAATGACAAAATTTCACTATACTTTCTTTTCTTTGGACATTTCCCTGTATTTTTATTATTTTGATATATTTACCCTTTAAGTCAACATTTTTCCATGGGAGTTGTTTTTAATTTACTTAAAGGCCCAAGGGCAGAATAATCAATAGAAGCTTCAACTGTAACAGCTGTCAGGAACACGAGTCAGACAATGTTTCCAAGCAGGTCTACTTCATCATGTGTCTTGATCGAATGGGCCAATTAGTTGATTGAAGGGTTAATCAATTTGCTGAATTAAATTATTTTATCACATGGATGGACCAGGCAAGTACCCAAATGAGCTCGGTAGGGGAAGGGGGGACTATGGCCATTGGAAAAGGAAGCTGTCATTCAAAGGAGAACTCCCTAGCCCTCCTGTGAAACCTGGAGACTAGCTCTGCCATAAATTTAGTTCATCGAAGTCAGATGGGACTTCCCTGGTGGTCCAGTGGCTAAGCGCCCCCCCGACCAGTGCGGGGGCTGGTTTCATCTGGTCAGTGAACTAGAGCCCACGTGCTGCAGCGAAGTGCTCCCAGGCTGCAGCAAAAGACCCTGCTCGTGGCAGTGACGACAGAAGACCCAGCAGGCTACAGCGGAGACCCAGCTCAGCCTAACAAGTAGACAAATACAGTTTTTAAAAGTCAGAAATCTGATTTTTAAGCAAAATACTCATGCCTTTTAAAGTCATCAATAAACTTACAATTTCTAAAGTCCTGATACTGTTCAGTGAATAAGGGACTTACCAGTTAGATATGCCTATCCAGCCAACTCTTTCTGACCCCTCACCTTTAGACTCAGGACAAGGGGCAACCGCAAGGCTCTGCCAGTGCCCAGAGTGAGCACACATTTTCAGCAACGCCTGCCTCCACAGACACACAGGAAACGTCATCATAAACAATATGCCTTGGAGAAGCAGTGATAAGATACACAAACACATGTGTATACACACGTGTGTGTGTGTGAATGGGTGTGTGAAATCCTTCCCTAGCCTTAGTTTATATTGGGAGTGAACACTCGTGCTCCCACAGAGTGAACCTGGATCTTCCTGCACAATCAACAAACCTTCTAGAGCCTCTTCATGCTTGACAGGATGCATACAGTGTATCACTGTTTCCAAAACACCTGGTCACCATCTGTACTTTCGTGACACGTGGGTGTCTTTTGTTTCATTTTTAAATTGTGGTATAGCTGATTCACAATGCTGTATCAATCACTACTGTGCAGCAAATCGATTCAGCTCCATATGCATCCACCTTCTAGATTTCTTTTCCATTACGGTTTATCACGGGATATTGAATATAGGTCCCTGTGCTTTTTTATCCATCCTGTATATAATAGCTTACCCCTCAACAGCCTCCTTTCTCTTGGCAACTGCAACTATTCTCTGTCCATGATTCTCTTTGTTTCATAGACAGACTCATTTGTGTCATATTTTAGGCTCCACATTTAAGCGATGTCAGATGGCTTTTGAGTCTCTCTGACTTACTTCACTTCCTACGATCATCTCTAGCTGCATCTGCATTGCAGCAAATGGCATCATTTCATTCTTGTTTATTTGTTGTTCAGTCACTAAGTTACGTTCAACTCTTTTAAGACCTCATGAACTGCACCACCCCAGGCTTCCCTGTCCTTCACTGTCTCCTAGAGTTTACTCAAACTCATGTCCATTGAGTCAGTGATGCCACCCAAGTATCTCATTCTCTGTCGCCCCTTTCTCCTCTTTCCCTCAATCTTTCCCAGCATCAGGGCCTTTTCCAATGAGTCAGCTTTTTGCATCAGGTCCTTCCAGTGAATATTCAGGTTTCACATCCATACATGACTACTGGAAAAACCATAGCTTTGACTAAACAGACCTTTGTTGGCTAAGCAATATCTCTGCTTTTTAATATGCTGTCTATATTTGTCAGTTTTTTCTTCCAAGGAGCAGGCATCTTGGATCATATCAATCATATTAAGTTAATATCAATTGACATCAATTAATATCAATCATAGTAAAAGCTAAAAGAATTCATGAGATTACCTTATGTTGATTGAAAAGCAAAGAGGTTCAAAGAATGAGCTTAATGATAACACTACGAAGACAGTAGAATGGCAGGGGGAGTGAGGAGGAGAAAGAACCCTGAGAGCTGGCGGGTGGCTAGAAGACCCAACAGAGAGGGCACTGCAAGCATGGAACCAACTGCATCACATGGCACTGAAACATGAGAAGGATGAGGACCAGACACACCAGTGTGGGCAGAATAGGCAGCCGAGGAGAATGTCCTGCAGAGCACAGGGGCTCCGCTCCGTGCTCCGTGGTGACCCAGTGAGAAGGGAATCCAAAGCGAAGGGCTGCGCATAGACACAGAGCTGGTTCACTTTGCTGTACAGCAGAAACTGACACAACGTTGTTATTCAAATATGCTCCAATAAATAAAGCCAAGGAAAGTGAAAGTGGCCTAGTCATGTCTGACTGTGACCCCATGGACTATACAGTCCATGGGATTCTCCAGGCCAGATAATGGAGTGGGTAGCCTTTCTCTTCTCCAGGGGATCGTCCCAACCCAGGGATCGAACTCAGGTCCCCTGCATTGCAGGCAGACTCTTTAGCAGCTGAGCCACCAGGGAAGCCCCCCCACCCCAAAAAATAAATAAGTAAATAAATGAAAGGTGAGAAACAAGAATCAGCCCTTGGACTGATAAGTATTACAGTCACTAGGGATTTAGATGAGAGCTTTTCGGAAAAGGTGATGAAGACTAAAATCTGTTTGGCTTTAGTTTAAAAGAGAATTAGAAAATTTAGACAACACTTTGATGACAGATTTCAACTTTGTCATTACAGCTTTGTTACTACACAAACTCCTTGAGATACACAACAGGGCAAACCACAGATTCGGAATAACAACAGCTGTTAGTGCCATGAATATCATTTACAGACTTGAATTAACTTTAGTCCCTCTTGTGACTGTATTAGCTGCAAGGAGAGAGGGCAGTCGATAACCACCACTTATTTTAATGAAATTAACTATAACCTGATTTTTTGCTAAAAGTGATAGGAAATTGCTCAATAATCCAAATGTATCTTAGGTAACAGTAGGAGAAAATTACTACATGATGTTCTCTTTGGTAACTTGAAGCCAGTGAAAGCTTATTATCCTTATAGTGTGTGAAGCAATGATACATTGACATACAGTAGTTTTCCCCTTTAAAACTCTCCAAATGTCAAATTTCACTTCTCAACTCTTGAAGTACCATGGAGGGTAAAATAGGGATACCCAGAGATACAAAATTTGGTCTTTCATTGAGAACATCAGAGAAGCTATCACTGCTTTCTATCAAATACTCATCTTCTTTGGGGCATACAGAACAGTGGGCTTCTTATGGCTCTGCCTCCTGAGGTTCTGCATCTGTTCAAAGAGTCATTGGCTTGGTAAAGAAAGGAATCCCTGAAACCCCTAAGAAGAGAGAGTGCTACATAAACGATGATTTCTTTCATGAACATCCTTGTCTTTCCTGTCATATTTCCATAAAACCAAATTTGAAGATAAACCCTCTAATCATAAGAATATCTAAGGCCCATGGAGAAGGAAATGGCAACCCACTCCAGTGTCCTTACCTGGTAAACTTCCATGGACAGAGGAGCCTGATGGGCTACACTGCATGAGGTCACAAAAGAGTCAGACACGGCTTAGAGACCAACAACCACTTAAGCCCCATACCATATTGCCCCCCATCCCCAAGAAGAGATACAGAAGGAAATGTTACTGAAGGAACTTCAGATACATTTTTAAATATAAAATCTTCCTAAAGGTGGGAGAATTCTAATTATACACCAAGTACTGTGCTACTCAGGACTTCCCTGATGGCTCCGTGGTGCCAGCCAAGGCTTCAACAGGAGGGCGCTTTGTCCCCCAGGGACATTTGGCAATACCTGGAGATGACTTTGTTTAACACAGCTGAGAAGGGGGTACTTCTGGCTTCTGAGGGTGGAACCACAGATTCTTCTCTACCTCCTACCATGCACAGGACAACCCCCTACAAACAAGAAAGAGCCAACCCAAAGGTCTACCCTGCTGAAATTGACAAACTGCTCTGTTTAATCCCATCTAAATTCTAGACTCCATGCCATTAGCAACAAATTCACATCTCTGTGTCTGAGTTTCAGACACATGAGATAGCAGTCTCACATGGTCCAACTCTTATGCACATTTCAAGATTAACATAATAAGAGAAAAAAAAGCATGCTCCAAATTATGGAATACAAGCACTTATTCTTTTTTTTTCTTTCTTGTTCTATCACTCTAAATTCATCTTCTCTCATTTTTTAAGTGGAGGATAATTGGTTTACAATGTTGTGTTGGTTTCTGCCACACAGCAACATGAATCAGCCTTATATGCCTCCCCCTCTCCAGTGCCTCCCCTCCCCCTCCCGTGCCT
>SJYG01000320.1:420653-438972 GCA_006410535.1 Litocranius walleri
CTCCTCCCATGCCTCCCCCCTCCTCCCGTGCCTCCCCTCTCCTCCCGTGCCCCTCCTCCGTGCCCCCTCCGCGCGCAGAGCGCCACACTGAGCCCCCGGCGCCGGGCGCTCCCACGGGCTGTTTGCACGCGCTGCTGCACATATGCCAGTGCTCCTCTCTCAGCACAAGCGCCGATTCTGAAGAGGAAACGTGAAGCCAATAGGCAGCTTAGACGTGCTTTCCCGAGCCGTGTGGAATTCCTAACTGTTAATAATTAGAGACGTGTAAATCACCCCTTCACACGAAGCATCTTCTGACGAAAACAAAGTCATGACGGAGTCCAGCAGACCCCTGGCTCACCATCGCATAACCGAGGAAACCGGTATGCAGCCTAGGAGCACCGAGGCTTCCATACTAATGAAATCATTTGCAATTTGTTTTCAAAAGTTTCTGAATTTTTGTTGGCTTTCCATGCCAATTAACTAAGTAGGCCTGGATTCTTCCCTTAATATCCGTTCAAATGCCACACGGCTACTTCTCTTCTGTAATACTGCGCTTATGTCAGCATTCACGATGGCGAGAATGGAGAAGAGCTTCCACAGGGGAATTTCTCCTTTGTCTTTAATAATGTAAAGTGGACACCTGATTAAGGTAATTAACGCTTTTATTAGGACAGCCTAGTACAGGTTTGTTCTTCTTCCAAGACATAAGAATTCGATTCGATTAAAAAAAAAAAACCACTCTCACAAAGTCTATCCCTAGCTTTTCCTTATATTGCTGGTGTTTGGAAATACCAAGCAGAGATATTTTCTGTTTCTAAGAATATGTAAGAATTTCTTGATTTTTTTTTCTTTGAATGTAGAAAACTGTTCAATTTTATCTTCACAAGGATGTCTATTTCCAAGGAGAAAATGTGTTAGGCTGCACTTATGTCTACGAAACTATGTTTCAGTCACTGCACTTAGTATGCGGCCCAGCTAGCACCAGCACTGCATTTTAGAGGTGTGCAAAAGCTCGGAGGCAGCGAGCTGAAACATCAAGCAAATGGCAGGAACGCAGACGTTGATGGGGCAGGCCGAGTATCTCCTCAGTCCACACTGTCCATACAACTAACACATTTCTCACAAGAATTTTTGTTCATCTCACAAAATGCTAAACGCATGCCATTTCATTTAGAGTCATTTAATTTCTAACATTTTAACACAAACGGCTTTAAAAATAAAAAGGAGCAAAGTAATTACATTTAATTTCATGGTTTAGATTCCTAAAAGCCATCATATTCTCTTGGGTAATTGAAGACTTCCATTAAATCGAAGGGAGAAAAAAAAGTGAAACTTTTATCCTTCTCTTGGAACAAAAACACAAAGAATTCATGTTATCATTCCATTTAATATTTACTAAGAAAGAGGTCTGTGGCGATTTTGTGTTGCCTAGAAATGTAGAAATTGTTCAAAATAGAAGTTGCTCCTAATTCTATTGGAAAATGCCTCAAAATTTCTTCTTTAATATCAGTTGAAGTTGAAAAATATCTGAGAAAATAAAATGGCCCATTTGGGGATGACTTTTTTCATCTCATAGAATATGGTACTAGACTTTAAAAGTAGATTCTGAAGGTAGATTAATAATTCACCAACTAAAACCTTAAAAGGGTTTCCAGTGATCTCTGTACCTACTATTCCATTCCCATAGGAAAGAAGAGTCAATACAGCTTTCAAAGGAATCTCATTTATTACTAATAACCAGGCAGGCCCCTTCCTCAGCCTAGGAACACCCACAGCCTACAGTTGCCTCTAAGAACTCTTTTTTTACCCTTGGACACCTTGTTGATCACTTTTTAAGGCTTAACTAAAATTCAGACTTGCTAGGAAGTATTCTCCCATCATTCTAGCTGGAATTAGTCACCACTCTATAAGTTCCCATAATCAATCTGGATATTTATCATTATGTCTATAAAATCCTAAATATTTATAGACACACGCCTTGATAAAGGGTAACTGTAGTACTTTGTACTAGTCTATGGATAAATTTGATCTTGAGCAAATTTTCTGGGTATGTTTTTTGGAAACCTAATGAAGATAGAATGCCAGATTTTCCATTAGCTAATATTGTTATGGCATAAAGAAAAATGAAATACTGTTATCTGCAGCAGCATGGATGGACCCAGAGACTGCCATGCTGAGTGAATTAAGTCAGAAAAAACAAGTATCATATATTGCTTACATGTGGAATCTTAAAGAAAAAAAAAAGGGTATAAATGAGCTTATTTACAAAACAGAAACAGATTCACAGATTTTGAAACAGACATGGTTATTGGGGGGAAGGGTGAGGGAGAGAGAAACTGAGAGATCTGGGTTGACATATACACACTTTGCTGCTGCTGCTGCTGCTGCTGCTGCTGAGTCGCTTCAGTCGTGTCCGACTCTGTGCAACCCCATAGGCGGCAGCCCACCAGGCTCCCCCGTCCCTGGGACTCTCCAGGCAAGAACACTGGAGTGGGTTGCCATTTCCTTCTCCAATGCATGAAAGTGAAAAGTGAGGGTGAAGTCGCTCAGTCATGTCCAACTCCTAGTGACCCCATGGACTGCGGCCCACCAGGCTCCTCCGTCCATGGGATTTTCCAGGCAAGAGTACTGCAGTGGGTGGCCATTGCCTTCTTCATATATACACTACTATATTTAAAATATAAAACCAACAAGGACCTACTATAAAGCAAGGGAACTCTACTCAGTGCTCTCTAATAACCCATATGGGGAAATAATCTTTTAAAATGAGTATGTGTATGTGCGTAATGGATTCACTTTTCTGTACGCCTGAGACTAACACAACACTGTACTTCAATAAAATTTTAAAAAGAATATGAGTTATAGCAGAAATGACCTTCTATTGATAAAATGTTTTATTATGTAGAAGGTTTAAAATAAATTATAAATACTTAGTGGGAAGCCCTGTTAGCTAAAATTCTTTCAAATTTTAAACACAAATGAAAACTTTAAGGTATCATGTAAAATGACAGAATGAATGTAACTCAAGTTCTGCTTCTCCATTTTTACAATCTCTGTGTCATCGTTTATTTTCAATCTACTGTGCAAGGGCAGGAACACGCACTGTCCCAGGATTTAGAATTTCAGCTGCACCTGAAACAAGCTTGAATGTCTCAAATCACTGTGAACGTACTCTTGAAATAAACACATGGAATCGAATGAAGAGTATTAGAGGCTGACTGTATAACTAGGAGCTTCTCAAACTAATTTCTGTATAGAAGATAAAGTTTACTAAAGCATAAGTAATAAAAATGTGCTCATTTCAAGCTGATATATTATATTTAACAAACTTCCACTTCTACTCAAGATGGAGTAACAGCTGTTGCATTAAAACAGTTTATAAAACTACAGCAGGAGAAAACACACAAAGCAAAGGTTTTCAAGACATGAGGCATCAGGCAGCAAAAGCTACTGCTCAAGAGATGAGAAGTAAACAGTATTTGCTCTAAACCGCCCCCCATTACTACCTATAGAGAAAGTTTTCACTCTGCAGTGTATACTAGAAACTATAAGATAAAAAAAAGTAAAAGAATTAAAACAGTGTTTAAAGGAGGGTAGGCATAGCTTTGAAGATCTTGCAGGCTCAGCCCTAGACCACTGCAATAAAGCAAGTCATGTCCAACTCCTAGTGACCCCATGGACTGCGGCCCACCAGGCTCCTCCGTCCATGGGATTTTCCAGGCAAGAGTACTGCAGTGGGTGGCCATTGCCTTCTTCATATATACACTACTATATTTAAAATATAAAACCAACAAGGACCTACTATAAAGCAAGGGAACTCTACTCAGTGCTCTCTAATAACCCATATGGGGAAATAATCTTTTAAAATGAGTATGTGTATGTGCGTAATGGATTCACTTTTCTGTACGCCTGAGACTAACACAACACTGTACTTCAATAAAATTTTAAAAAGAATATGAGTTATAGCAGAAATGACCTTCTATTGATAAAATGTTTTATTATGTAGAAGGTTTAAAATAAATTATAAATACTTAGTGGGAAGCCCTGTTAGCTAAAATTCTTTCAAATTTTAAACACAAATGAAAACTTTAAGGTATCATGTAAAATGACAGAATGAATGTAACTCAAGTTCTGCTTCTCCATTTTTACAATCTCTGTGTCATCGTTTATTTTCAATCTACTGTGCAAGGGCAGGAACACGCACTGTCCCAGGATTTAGAATTTCAGCTGCACCTGAAACAAGCTTGAATGTCTCAAATCACTGTGAACGTACTCTTGAAATAAACACATGGAATCGAATGAAGAGTATTAGAGGCTGACTGTATAACTAGGAGCTTCTCAAACTAATTTCTGTATAGAAGATAAAGTTTACTAAAGCATAAGTAATAAAAATGTGCTCATTTCAAGCTGATATATTATATTTAACAAACTTCCACTTCTACTCAAGATGGAGTAACAGCTGTTGCATTAAAACAGTTTATAAAACTACAGCAGGAGAAAACACACAAAGCAAAGGTTTTCAAGACATGAGGCATCAGGCAGCAAAAGCTACTGCTCAAGAGATGAGAAGTAAACAGTATTTGCTCTAAACCGCCCCCCATTACTACCTATAGAGAAAGTTTTCACTCTGCAGTGTATACTAGAAACTATAAGATAAAAAAAAGTAAAAGAATTAAAACAGTGTTTAAAGGAGGGTAGGCATAGCTTTGAAGATCTTGCAGGCTCAGCCCTAGACCACTGCAATAAAGCAGACATTGTGACAGTGTGTCCGGCAAGTGCTCTGGTTTCCCAGTGCATATAAATTTATGCTGACTACTCTGCAGCACACTACGTGTGCAACAGCATGTCTAAAAAATGAGCACATGTTAATCAAAATACACTTTATTGCTAAAAAGTGCTATCCATCATCTGAGGCTTCAGCACGTCATAATCTTTTTGCTGGTGAAGGCTCTTGCCTGAGTGTTGGTGGCTGCTGGCTGAACAAGGTGGTGGTTGCTCTGAAAGCTGGGGTGGCTGTGGCAACTTCTTAAAATAAGACAACAGTGAGGTTTACTGTATCAGTTGACCCTTCCTTCCATGAATGATTTCTCTGTGACAAAAATGCTGTTTGACAGCATTTTACTCACAGTAGAACTTCTCTCAAAATTAAAGTGATCCTCTCTAATCCTTCCCCTACTTTATCAACTTGTTTATGTAATATTCTATATTCTTTATTGTCACTTCAACGATTTTCACAGCATCTTCACCAGGAGTGGTTTCCATCTCAAGAAACCACTTTCTTTGCTCATCCATAAGGAGCAATTTCACATCCATTAAACATTTCTCATAAAAATTATACAGCAATTCAGTCCGTCTTCAGATTCCATTTCTAATTCTAGTTCTCTTGATATTCCCACCACATCTGCAGTTACTTCCTCCAATAAAGTCTTGAATCTCACAGTCATCCATTAGGGTTTGAATCTATTTCTTACAAACTCCAGTTAATATAGATATTTTAACATTTTTCCATGAGCCACATTTTTAATGGCATCTAGAATGGTGACTCCTTTCCAGAAGCTTTTCAATTTATTTCGTGCAGATACATTAGAGGAATTACTATCTATGATACTTACAGCCTTATGAAATACATTTCTTAAGCAATAAGACTGGAAAATCAAAATTACTCTTTGGTAGAATGGGAGTTGTGGTAGCAGGCATGAACACAACGTGAATCTCACTGTGCGTCTCCTTTAGAGATCCTGGGTCACCAGGTGTATTGTGAAAGGGCAGTAATATTTTGAAAGGAATCCTTTTTCTGAGCAGCAGGTCCTAACAGTGGGCTTAAAGCATTCAGATAACCTCATTGCAAACAGATGGGCTGTGCTCCAGGCTTCGTTGTTCAGTTTACGGAGCACAGCCACAGCAGAGTTAGGATAGTTCTTAGGAGCCCTGGGATTTTCAGAAGAGTAAATGAACATCGACTTAAGTCAAGGTCACCACCTGCATTATCCTCCAGCAAAAGAGTCAGTTCGTCCTTTGAATCTAGGTATTGACTTCTCCTCTCTAGCTATGAAAAGTCCTAGATGGCATCTGCTCTCATTGGAAGGCTGTTTAATCTACTTTGAAAATCTGTTGTTTGGAATCATTCACTTACCTTAGCTAGGTCTTCTGGACACCTTGCTGCAGATTCTATATTAGCACTCGCTGCTTTTCCTTGCCCTTTGTGGTTATGGAGATGCCTTCTTTTTTAAACCTCATGAACCAGCTTCTGCTATCTGCAAAGTTCTCTTCTACAACTTCCTCATCTCTCTCAACCTTCATAGAATTGAAGAGTTAAGGCCTTCCTCTGACTTAAAATGTCATGGCTCTAGTTTGATCTTTCATAAAACTTTCTCCATATCAGCAATAAGGCTATTCACTTACTTAATATTTCTGCGTTCACTGGAGTAGTGTTTTTTGTTTTCTTCAAGAACTTTTCCATTGCATTCACAATTTGGCTAACTGGTAGAGGAGGCCTAGTTTTCAGCCTATCTTGGCTTTTGACATACTTTCTTCACTAAGCAAGATCATTTTCAGCTTCTGATTTAAAGTGAAAGATATGCAATTCCTCCTTTCACTTGAACATTTAGAGGTCATTGTACAGTTATTATTTAGCCAAATTTCAATACTGTTTTAGCCAAATTTCAATACTGACAGAGGTGGGGGCATGACAAATAGCTGGAGCAGTCAGAACACACACATTTATTAAAGTCAGTGTCTCATATGGGCACAGTTCATGGTACCCACAGACAATTACAGTAGTAACATCAACTTGATCACAGATCATCATAACAAATAATAATAATGAAAAAGCTTGAAATACTGTGAAAATTACCAAAATATAACACAGAAGCATGAAGTGAACAAATGCTGTTGGAAAAATGGAACCAACAGACTTGCTCAAAGGAGGGTTGCAATAAAGCAGAGCACAGTACAACAAGGCATGCCTGTATAACTGATATCCTAAGAGAAGCGAAAACAAAGATCGTATAAAATGCTCAGTGAAGGCTAAGCAAAAGGAAGGTAAGATCTAATTAAAATTGAGAAGATAATGAAGTCAAAACAAGAGAGAGAATCAACAAAATCCAAAGTTGGCTCTTTAAGGTCAATAAAATTGAGCAGTGTGTAGCCAGGCTAACCAAGAAATAGAGAAGCCATCATGAAGAAACCAAGAATAGACAGAGAGATGAGAGATACATATGAAAAATAAAGACAGGTCATCACTCTTGATCTGATGAACATCAAAAAGATAATGAAGGCATACTATGAATAATTCCATTGCCACAAATTTGATGACTTAAAGTTATCAATTCCTTAACAGACACACAGCCCAAACTACAAGGAGAAATAATGTGAATAGGCCTATATCTATGAAAGACACTATGTCCAAAATTAGTAACTTTCAAAAAAAGACAGAAAATACATCTATATTTTTAAAAGGAGTAAAAACTATCCTTATTTTCAGATAACATGATTTTATAGAATATCATAAATAATTAAAAAGCAAAGCTGTAGGAATAACATTAATAAGCATAAATCAATTATATTTCCATAACTAGCTATGAACAATCCAAAAGTGAAATTTAAAAAGCAGATCTGTTTACCAGATAATCAAAAATAAAACTCGTAATTAAGATGCATGTGACATGCACACCCAAAATGAAAAAACATGTTTGAAACAAGTTAAAGAGCCTATGAGATGTGATTAGGTCGTGAAGGTAGAGCCCTGATGGATGGAATTAGTTAGTGCCCTTATGAAAAAGAACCCAGACCCCTTACCCCCTTCTGTCTCTACCCTATACCACTGCTACAACCCCACATTTCAACTCAGGAAATTTGGAATTATTTTCTCATTTTCTCAGATTGAAAAGAACAGAAAACCTGAATTACCTTAAAATCCTTAAAGAAATTAAATTCATAGTTTTAAAAAATATCCATAAAACATTCTTATCCAGGTTTTACAGATGAATTCTAAGAAAAATTAAGGAACAGATAAGTCTAATCTTACATAAATGCCTCTCTACAAGAATTTTTTCATTTTTCAACTGATTTATTAAGTCAAGTATAACTGTGATACTGAAGCCAGGCAAAGATAGCAAAAGTAAAATCACAATCCCATCTCATCCATCAGCACACTGCTTTGTGTCCAAACTAAAGGTGCAGGATGGATGGACCTCTGCTCAAAATCTGTTTCAAATGTAAAAACTGGTGATACACACACAGCACCAAGAGGATATGAGAAAGTCAATAACTGACACAAGGGGGCTTTTAGGAGAGGGCAAGTCATACTTCCCTAACCAGTCCAAAAATGGGTTGAGAGCACAAAGTTGGCCTGGGGTCTCACTGCAAGTAGAGAGTGGGGTTTCAACACACAGGCAAAGGCTTGTGGCTTAACATCTCGGCTGCTCCAGAGGAAGAGCAGCCAGGATTATTTATTTATTTATTTTTTAATCCACTTGCCCAGATGCAGAACTGAGGGGAGGATGAAGAGATGACTTAAATACTGTCACAAGTTAAACACCAAATATCAAAAGATGGAGTCAGATTCTCTGTCACAATTCACTCTCAACTGCGTAACATCTGGAATGTGACGTCTTCAGTTCTTGCTGATGAATCAAATGTTGGTGAGGGTCCATGCTATTTCTACAGATGGGCTTCAAAGCACACGAATGAAAAAACTAAGCTAAATTTCAGCAACAAGATTTATTTTTAAAAAAATTTATCATGACTAAATTGGACTTATTTAAGGAATTCAAACATCAGGCAAGTTTATTAATATAATTTATTGTGCTAACCAATAAAAGAAAAAAATACCAAGTAATTATTTAAGTAGCTAGTGAAAAAGCCTCTGATAAAATTCAGCATTCTTTCAAGCCATAATTTCCTTATAATCATATTTATGATTTATAAATAGAAGGGAATTTTCTTAGTGTGTTACATAGTATAGAAAAAACTCTTTAAAAATAGCTACTTAATGGAAAAATATACAAAACAAAACTTCTTTAAAATCAGGAACAGAAAGTCATCTTTTGTATTAAACATTGCACTGGAATTTTTGTCTTACTCAAGAGAGTATGAAAGATAAATAAAAGATAAAAGAATTGGAAAGAAAAGCTGATGGTGTTCACAGATAGTACTCTTGTCTATTAAAATAAAAATTGCATTCATATAATTAAAATTAGGGAGCTTAACAAGGTGAATAAATATAAAATCAATAATCAGTATCATTCTAGACATTAGTAACAAAAAGAATATGGTAATAAACATAATTTATAATAGCTCAAAAATATAAATAACAAAAATAAAGTTTTCAAATATACAAAATCATTAAGGAGGAAATTTTACAGCTGATGAAAAGACACCACAGAAGACCTAAATAACTGAAGGGATATATTATGTCAAAGACATCGTTGTGAAGTGGTGGAATCTCTCCAGCTATATTGCAAGATCTATCAAGCTCCACTAGAATTAATTAATTCCTATCAAACTCCAATGGGATCCTTAAAGGAACTTAACAAGCTCATTTCTAAACTTGGTTTGTAAGTGCAAAGACTTAAAACAAGAAATCACTGAAGACAGAAAAAGAGGAGCCATTCACCTACCATGCATCAGGTTATTACAAAACTATAGTAATTAACACAGTGGGGTATTGAAATAGAGATATACATAGCAGGTCAATGGGAAAAAAATCCTCAAAACCCCACAACAAACTCACATACGTATGGATGAAGTGGAATGGGACCCTGTAGGTCTCTCCTGGATACAACTCCTTTCTGTGTCCCCTGTTTCTTGTTTGTGGGAAATAGGCTTCATACAGCCTCCTTGACTTTCCCTGAGTTTCACAGAGCAGACTCAAAGAGTTGATTATCAGGAAGGGGTGGGGTCGCAGAAACAAAGGAGAAGCAGTTAGGAAACAAGAGTGTGGCCACGGGGGCAGGGTCCTGGTTCCTTCTTAAAGAATAGCTATTTAAAGAAATATCTTTGAACTCTTCTGCAGAAACTGAGTCCCCCACCCAGAAGGAGGATGGCAATTTCAGGCTGAGCACAGGATCCCTGGAACACCACCCTGTTACCACACCACCAGCCAGTAAGTCTGCATACACCAGACGGTAATGAAAACTCTGACCCCTTCAGTAAACGAGTTTCCTTTTAAAAACTAGGACAGTTGAGCAGAATCTTTGGAGTTGGTTTGTGAACATGAGTCCACCTTCTCCCCAGCCTGCCAGCCTCCTGAATAAAGCAATTTTCCATTCCTACCCACACTCGTCTCTTGAGTATTGGCTTTTGAGTAGTAAGAATCCAAACCTGAGTTTAGTAACATGTGAGGCAATGGCACCCCACTCCAGTACTCTTGCCTGGAAAATCCCATGGATGGAGGAGCCTGGTGGGCTCAAGGGGTCGCTAAGAGTCGGACACGACTGAGCGAGTTCACCTTCACTTTCACTTTCATGCATTGGAGAAGGAAATGGCAGCCCACTCTAGTGTTCTTGCCTGGAGAATCCCAGGGGGGGGGGGCCTGGTGGGCTGCTGTTGATGGAGTCGCACAGAGTCAGACATGACTAAACGACTTAGCAGCAGCAGCAGCACACTTGATATGTGATGGAGGTGGCCTTCCTGGTCGTTCAGTGAGGCAATGAATTGGAGTGGAACAATTGGTTACCATATGGGCAAAGAAAATAAACTAATCTTAACTCACACCTTTAACATCAATTCCAGATGAATTTAAAATAAGACTTATAAAATTTTATGACAAGGGCTTCCTCGGTGGCTCAGTGGTCGAGAGTCCACCTGCCATTGTGGGCACGTGGGCTCA
The DNA here is from genome assembly GCA_006410535.1 of Litocranius walleri. NCBI lineage: Eukaryota > Metazoa > Chordata > Mammalia > Artiodactyla > Bovidae > Litocranius > Litocranius walleri. The sequence continues at coordinate 431,467 of SJYG01000320.1, forward strand.
GGCCCGGGTCCAGGAAGGTCCAACGTGCCCGAGTGCTGGGGATGCACCCTGACTGACACCACCTACCCTGGCCAGGCACCCGAGGAGCCACCTGCACGAGTTGTTTTACGACAGGAGGCCCTGGTAAGGAACAAGCAACTAATAAGCCTCCACCAACTGGAGGAGTGCAGGCAAGGTCAAAAGGAGACTCCACGTGTCCAACCACCTCCCAGAATCTTTCTCACAGGTATCCATCTTGGCTGAGTGAATCAGATTGATTGGCTAAAGACAACCCGGAAACTAATCCCATCACATAAAACCAGAGACTGCCAGCCTTGTGGCAGAGCAGTCCTCCTGGGCTCCCTCACCCCACTGCTCTCCCCTGGGTGCCCTCCCTAATAAAATCTCTTACTTTGTCAGCACGTGTGTCTCCTCCGACAATTCATTTCTGAGTGTTAGACAAGAGTCCACTTTGGGGCCCTGGAAGGGGTCCCCCTTCCTGCAAGAAGTGGGGCAACTAAGCCCGTGGCCCACAGCGAATAAGCCCACGTGCTGCACCCGCTGAAGCCTGCGCTCCGTGAGCCTGGGCCCCGTGATGAGAGCAGCCACCACTGCGAGCCTGGGCCCCGCGAGCAGAGCAGCCGCCACAGTGAGAAGCCCGCTCATGCAGGGAAGCCACGCACAGCCAAAAATCAATTACTATAACAAAATATCAGATACCATGGTAATACCAGCAAGTGGAGTTCTTATTAAACAAGGACTCACCTTCAAAAGAAGAGAAGCTACAGGCAAAGGAGAACAGGAAGGATAAACCCATTTGAACGCAGCGTTCCAAAGAACAGCAAAGAGAGATAAGAAAGCCTTCCTCAGTGATCAACACAAAGAAATAAAGGAAAACAATAGAATGGGAAAGACTAGAGATCTCTTCAAGAAAGTTAGAGATGCCAAGGGAACATTTCATGCAAAGATGGGCTCAATAAAGGACAGAAATGGTATGGACCTAACAGAAGCAGAAGATATTAAGAAGAGGTGGCAAGAATACACAGGAGAACTGTACAGAAAATATCTTCATGGGACGGTCCTAAGATGGTGGCGGAATAGGACGGGGAGACCACTTTCTCCCCCACAAATTCATCAAAAGAACATTTCAGTGCTGAGTAAACTTCACAAAACAACTTCTGAATGCTGGCAGAGGACATCAGGCACCCAGAAAGCAGATCACTGTCTTCAAAAACAGGTAGGAAAAATATAAAAGACGAAAAAAGAGACAAAGGAGGTAGGGAGGGAGTCCCATCCCGGGAAGGGAGTCTTAAAAAGAGAGAAGTTTCCAAACACCAGGAAACACTCTCGCTGCCGAGTCTGTGGTGGGCCTTGGAAGCACAGAGGGCAACATAACAGGGAGGAGAAATAAATAAATAATTAAAAGCAACAGATTACAAGACCAACAGTAACTCCCCAAGCGGAGAAGCAGCGCAGACGCCTGCATCCGCCACTAGCAAGTGGGGGCTGGGCAGGGAGGTGCGGGCTGCAGTGCTTTTTAAGTATCGGACCGGAATGCCCCGAGCGTAACCAGAGTGAACCAACTTGGGCTAGCAAACCAGATTGTGGGATAGCTACCAGACGAAAAGGTCTAACATAAGACACCACCAGGACTGCACACAGAACAAAGGACGGAACAGAATTAGCTCGCTGCAGACCATCCCCCTCCGGTGAGAGGCAGCCAGAGCTGGGAGGGCCAGAAAGGGGCAATCGCAGCCCAAGAAAAACTTCCAAATTGCAAGCAAGCTTCTTTGCCAACTAAGACTTCTTGGGGTTCTGGACAGTCACCATCTGCCTAATAAAGGGCACCAGTTTTACACCCAGAAAACTGATCAGCAGGGACGGGAAAGGCGATAAGTCTCAGCGACCGTGCTCGCCAAACTCCCGAGCTGCTTGGACCTGGGAAGGGCACATAACACAGGCCCAACCGAGTCTGCGCCTCTGAGGACTACCTGAGAGCCAAGCCTGAGTGGCTTAGACCAGGGAGGTGCATGCAGCCTAGGCCAGCCTCAGATGGTTCCTGGCGGAGCAACCTAGAGCCTGAGCGGTGTGCGCCGTGAGCGGGGACAGGCCCAGTGGGGCTGAGACACTGCGAGCACATGCCAGGGTTATTTGTTTGCAGCATCCCTCCCTCCCCACAGAGCGACTGAACAAGTGAGCCTAAAAAAAAAACAGTGTCCACCACTGTCCCTCTTGTGTCAGGGCAGAAAACAGACACTGAAGAGACCAGCAAACAGAAGAAGCTAAAACAGAGGGAACTGCCTTGGAAGTATAGATCTTAAGAAATATAAGCCAGACCAAGGAACTATCTGAAAATGAACTGTCTCCACAATGCGCACAACACCACCAGAGAAAGTCCCAGATTTACCTTCACTATTCTTACGGTCACTCTTTTGTTTGTTTGTTTTGGTATTTTCTTTTCTTTTTCTTTTTGTAAATTTTATTTTAACTTTTTAAATTTTTAAGTTCTTAAAGCAAATGCCATATATATTTTTGTGTGTGGTTGTTATTGTTTTTTTAAATAATTCATGTGACTTTTTTTATTTTCTTTCTTCTTTGTCATCTTTTCTTTAATATTATATTTTTGAAAATCCAACCTCTACTCTAGATTTTTAATCTTTGCTTTTTGGTATTTGTTATCAATTTTGTACATTTAAAAACCCAATCTTCAGTACCCAGTTTTACCTGAGAGCGAGATTACTGGCTTGAGCGCTCTCTCTTCCTTTGGACTCTCCTTTTTCCCCACCAGGTGGTCTCTGCCTCCTCCTCCCCCTTCTCTTCTCTACTCAACTCCGTGAATCTCTGTGTGTTCCAGATGGTGGAGAACACTCAGGGAACGGGTTACTGGCTGGATCTCTCTCTCTCCTTTTCATCTCCCTCTTTTACCCCCCTGGCCACCGCTGTCTCCTTCCTCCCTCTCCTCCTCCCTGTGTAACTCCGTGAACACCTCCGAATGCTCCAGGCTGAGGAGGCACATAAGGAGGTGATTATGGGCTGGCTTGCTCTCTCCTCTTCTGATCCCACCTCATCCCATTAGTCACCTCCAACTCCCCCCTCCCTCTTCTCTTCTCCATGTAACTCAGTGAGCCTCTCTGGGTGTCCCTCAGTGTGGACAAACTTTTCATCTTTAACCTAGATGCTTTATTATCGGTGCTGTATAGATGGATAAGTCTTGAAACTACTGTAAAAATAAAACTGAAAACCAGAAGCAGGAGGCTTAAGTCCAAATCCTGAGAACATCAGAGAACTCCTGACTCCAGGGAACATTAATCGACAGGAGCTCATCAAACACCTCCAAACCTCCACTGAAACCAAGCACCACCCAAGGGCCAACAAGTTCCAGAGCAAGACATACCACAAAATTTCTCCAGCAACACAGGAACACACCCCTGAGATTCAATATACAGGCAGCTCAAGTTACTCCAAAACCACTGACATCTCATAACTCATTACTGGACACTTCATTGCACTCCAGAGAGAAGAAGTCCAGCTCCACCCACCAGAACTCCGAAACAAGCTTCCCTAACCAAGAAACCTTGACAAGCCACTGATACAACCCCATCCACAGCAAGGAAACTCCATAATAAAGAGAACTCCACAAACTACCAGAATACAGAAAGGCCACCCCAAACGCAGTAATATAACAAAGATGAAGAGATACAGGAATACCCAGCAGGTAAAGGAGCAGGAGAAATGCCCACCAAACCAAAACAAAGAGGAAGAGATAGGGAATCTACCTGAGAAAGAATTCCAAATAATGATAGTGAAAATGATCCAAAATCTTGAAATCAAAATGGAATTACAGATAAATATTCTGGAGACAAGGACTGAGAAGATGCAAGAAAGGTGTAACAAGGACCTAGAAGAAATAAAAAAGAGTCAACATATAATGAATAATGCAACGAATAAGATCAGAAACACTCTGGAGGCTACAAATAGTAGAATATCGGAGGCAGAAGATAGGATTAGTGAAATAGAAGATAGAATGGTACAAATAAATGAATCAGAGAGGAAAAAAGAAAAATGAATAAAAAGAAATGAGGACAATCTCAGAGACCTCCAGGACAATATGAAACGCTCCAACATTTGAATCATAGGAGTCCCAGAAGAAGACAAAAAGAAAGACCATGAGAAAATACTTGAGGAGATAATAGTTGAAAACTTCCCTAAAATAGGGAAGGAAATAATCACCCAAGTCCAAGAAACCCAGAGAGTGCCAAACAGGATAAACCCAAAGCGAAACACCCAAAGACACATATTAATCAAATTAAGAAAGATCAAACATAAACAACAAATATTAAAAGCAGCAAGGGAAAAACAACAAATAACACACAAGGAAATTCCCATAAGGATAACAGCCGATCTTTTAATAGAAACTCTTCAGGCCAGGAGGGAATGGCAAGACATACTTAAAGTGATGAAAGATAATAACCTTCAGCCAAGACTACTGTACCCAGCAAGGATCTCATTCAAATATGAAGGAGAAATCAAAAGCTTTCCAGACAAGCAAAAGCTGAGAGAATTCAGCACCACCAAACCAGCTCTCCAACAAATACTAAAGGATAGACTTTAGACAGGAAACACAAAAAGGACGTATAAACCCGAACCCAAAACAATAAAGTAAATGGCAACAGGAGCATACTTATCAATAATTACCTTAAATGTAAATGGGTTGAATGCCCCAACCAAAAGGCAAAGACTGGCTGAATGGATACAAAAACAGGATCCCTATATATGCTGCCTACAAGAGACCCACCTCAAAACAACGGACACATACAGACTGAAAGTGAAGGGCTGGAAAAAGATATTCCATGCAAATAAAGACCAAAAGAAAGCAGGAGTAGCAATACTCATATCCGATAAAATAGACTTTAAAACAAAGGCTGTGAAAAGGGACAAAGAAGGCCACTACATAATGATTAAAGGATCAATCCAAGAAGAAGATATAACAATTATAAATATATATGCACCCAACATAGGAGCACCGCAATATGTAAGACAATTGCTAACAAGCATGAAAGGGGAAATTAATAATAACACAATAATAGTGGGAGACTTTAATACCCCACTCACACCTATGGACAGATCAACTAAACAGAAAATTAACAAAGAAACGCAAACGTTAAACGATACAATAGACCAGTTAGACCTAATTGATATCTATAGGACATTTCACCCCAAAACAATGAACTTCACCTTTTACTCAAGTGCACACGGAACCTTTTCCAGGATAGATCACATTCTGGGTCATAAATCTAACCTTGATAAATTCAAAAAAATCGAAATTATTCCAAGCATCTTCTCTGACCATAATGCACTAAGGTTAGATCTCAATTACAGGAGAAAAACTATTAAAAATTCCAACATTTGGAGGCTGAACAACACCCTTCTGAATAATCAACAAATCACAGAAGAAATCAAAAAAGAAATCAAAATATGCATCGAAACGAATGAAAATGAAAACACAACTACACAGAACCTTTGGGACACTATAAAAGCAGTCCTAAGAGGAAAGTTCATAGCAATACAGGCATACCTCAAGAAACAAGAAAAAAGTCAAATAAATAACCTAACTCTACACCTAAAGCAACTAGAAAAGGAAGAAATAGAGAACCCCAGAGTTAGTAGAAGGAAAGAAATCCTAAAAATTAGGGCAGAAATAAATGCAAAAGAAACAAAAGAGACCATAGCAAAAATCAACAAAGCCAAAAGCTGGTTCTTTGAAAGGATAAATAAAATTGACAAACCATTAGCCAGACTCATCAAGAAACAAAGGGAGAAAAATCAAATCAATAAAATTAGAAATGAAAATGGAGAGATCACAACAGACAACACAGAAATACAAAGGATCATAAGAGACTACTATCAGCAACTATATGCCAATAAAATGGACAACTTGGAAGAAATGGACAAATTCTTAGAAAAGTACAACTTTCCAAAACTGAACCAGGAAGAAATAGAAAATCTTAACAGACCCATCACAAGCATGGAAATTGAAACTGTAATCAGAAATCTTCCAGCAAACAAAAGCCCAGGTCCAGACGGCTTCACAGCTGAATTCTACCAAAAATTCTGAGAAGAGCTAACACCTATCCTACTCAAACTCTTCCAGAAAATTGCAGAGGAAGGTAAACTTCCAAACTCATTCTATGAGACCACCATCACCCTCATACCAAAACCTGACAAAGATGCCACAAGGAAAGAAAACTACAGGCCAATATCACTGAGGAACATAGATGCAAAAATCCTTAACAAAATTCTAGCAATCAGAATCCAGCAACACATTAAAAAGATCATACACCATGACCAAGTGGGCTTTATCCCAGGGATGCTAGGATTCTTCAGTATCCTCAAAGCAATCAATGTAATTCACCACATTAACAAACTGAAAAATAAAAGCCATATGATTATCTCAATAGATGCAGAGAAAGCCTTGGACAAAATTCAATATCCATTTTATGATAAAAAACTCTCCAGAAAGAAGGAATAGAAGAAACATACCTCAACATAATAAAAGCTATATATGACAAACCCCCAGCAAACGTTATCCTCAATGGTGAAAAATTGAAAGCATTTCCCCTAATGTCAGGAACAAGACAAGGGTGCCCACTTTCACCGCTACTATTGAACATAGTTCTGGAAGTTTTGGCCACAGCGATCAGAGCAGAAAACGAAATAAAAGGAATCCAAATTGGAAAAGAAGAAGTAAAACTCTCACTGTTTGCAGATGACATGATCCTCTACATAGAAAACCCTAAAGACTCCACCAGAAAATAACTAGAACTAATCAATGAATATAGTAAAGTTGTGAGATATAAAATCGACACACAGAAATCCCTTGCATTCCTATACACTAATAATGAGAAAACAGAGAATTAAGGAAACAATTCCATTCACCATTGCAACAGAAAAATAAAATACTTAGGAATATATCTACCTAAAGAAACTAAAGACCTATATATAGAAAACTATAAAACACTGATGAAAGAAATAAAAGAGGACACTAATACATGGAGAAATATACCATGCTCATGGATCAGAAGAATCAATATAGTGAAAATGTGTATACTACCCAAAGCAATCTACAGATTCAATGCAATCCAACAGTATCAAGCTACCAACAGTATTTTCCACAGAGCTAGAACAAATAATTCCACAATTTGTATAGAAATACAAAAAACCTCAAATAGCCAAAGCAATCTTGAGAAATAAGAATGGAACTGGAGGAATCAACCTGCCTGACTTCAGGCTCTACTACAGAGCCACAGTCATTAAGACAGTATGGTACTGGCACAAAGACAGAAATATAGATCAATGGAACAAAATAGAAAGCCCAGAGATAAATCTACCCACCTCTGGACACCTTATCTTCAACAAAGGAAGCAAGAATATACAATGGATTAAAGACAATCTCTTTAACAAGTGGTGCTGGGAAAACTGGTCAACCACTTGTAAAAGAATGAAACTAGACCTCTTTCTAACACCATA
>SJYG01000320.1:440517-524547 GCA_006410535.1 Litocranius walleri
TTCTGCACAACAAAGGAAACTATAAGCAAGATGAAAAGACAGCCTTCTGAATGGGAGAAAATAATAGCAAATGAAGCAACTGACAAACAACTAATCTCAAAAATATACAAGCAACTTATGCAGCTCAATTCCAGAAAAATAAACGACCCAATCAAAAAATGGGCCAAAGAACTAAACAGACATTTCTCCAAAGAAGACATACGGATGGCTAACAAACACATGAAAAGATGCTCAACATCACTCATTATCAGAGAAATGCAGATCAAAACCACAACGAGGTACCATTTCACACCAGTCAGAATGGCAGCGATCCAAAAGTCTACAAGCAATAAATGCTAGAGAGGGTGTGGAGAAAAGGGAACCCTCTTACACTGTTGATGGGAATGCAAACTAGTACAGCCACTTTGGAAAACAGTATGGAGATTCCTTAAAAAATTGCAAATAGAACTGCCTTATGACCCAGCAACCCCACTGCTGGGCATACACACTGAGGAAATCAGAACTGAAAGAGACACATGTACCCCAATGTTCACTGCAGCACTGTTTATAATAGCCAGGACATGGAAGCAACCTAGACGTCCATCAGCAGATGAATGGATAAGAAAGCTGTGGTACATATACACAATGGAGTATTACTCAGCCATTAAAAAGAATACATTTGAATCAGTTCTAATGAGGTGGATGAAACTGGAGCCTATTATACAGAGTGAAGTAAGCCAGAAAGAAGAACACCAATACAGTATACTGACACATATGTATGGAATTTAGAAAGATGGTAATGATAACCCTATATGTGAGACAGCAAAAGAGACACAGATGTAAAGAATAGACTTTTGGACTCTGTGGGAGAGGGAGAGGGTGGGATGATTTGGGAGAATGGCATTGAAACATGTATACTACCATGTAAGAAACAAATTGCTAATCTAGGTTCGATACAGGATACAGGATGCTTGGGGCTGGTGCACTGGGATGACCCAGAGAGATGACATGGGGAGGGTGATGGGAGGGGGGTTCAGTGTTGGGAACTCATGTACACCTGTGGTGGATTCATGTCAATGTATGGCAAAACCAATACAGTATTGTAAAGAAAAAAAATAAAATTAAAAAAATAATAAATCTATATGAGTAATATATTTTGTCATCTAAATGACCAAACATATATTTTCACTAATTTATTTAATTAAAAAAAAGAAAAAAAGATCTTCATGACCCAGATAATCATGATGGTGTGATGACTCATCTAGAGCCAGACATGCTGGAATGTGAAGTCAAGTGGGCCTTAGGAAGCATCACTATGAACAAAGCTAGTGGAGGTGATGGAATTCTAGTTGAGCTATTTCAAATCCTAAAAGATGATGCTGTGAAAGTGCTGCACTCAATATGCCAACAAATTTGGAAAACTCAGCCATGGCCACAGGACTGGAAAAGATCAGTTTTCGTTCCAATCCCAAAGAAAGGCAATGCCAAAGAATGTTCAAACTACACCTCTGAGGACCAAAGAATTGATGCTTTAGAACTGTGCTGTTGGAGAAGACTCTTGAGAATCCCTTGGAATGCACGGAGATCCAACCAGTCCATCCTAAAGGAAATCTGTCCTGAATATTCATTGGAAGGACTGGTGATGAAGCTAAAACCCCAATACTTTGGCCATCTGATGCAAAGAACTGACTCGTTTGAAAAGACCCTGAAGCTGGGAAAGATTAAGGGCAGGAAGAGAGGGGACGACAGAGGATGAGATGGTTGGATGGCATCACTGACTCGATGGACATGAGTTTGAGAAGCTCCAGGAGTTGGTGATGGACAGGGAAGCCTGGCGTGCCGCAGTCCATGGTGTAACAAAGAGTCGGAAATGACTGAGTGACTGAACTGAACCAAACCTTCAAAAACTTTATACCCCATACCCATCAGTAACTGGAGGACGATGACCCTGAAAATGGAGCATGAACTTGGATAAAACAGCTCTCTACATCTGAGTCGATCTCTCAAAGTGTTTGAAAGCTGAGGGAAGTTTAGAAGCAACAGTCCTAGCATCCAGGAGACAAGTTTATTCCTAAGGAGGGGAACTAGGGTATAGAATGCAAGGTCCATCACAGAAGTGGACATAGCTGTTATATACAGGGAAGTTAATTACTAAAATCCGCTGTGGCTTGGGGGTTGGAATTACATTCAGATTTCAGTCCCCTCATCAAGACACTCACTGTCTGCCGTCTCTGCCACAGAAGCTGGATCGGACCTGTGATATGTCTCAGCTGCTTGCATCTGCTTCCCCCTCTCCTAGCCTTATTCTCTAGTTGTCATACTGGCATCTGAGTCTATTTGCAACTTCTTGAAAGTTGAACGTTAGACTCTACATGTGAAAACTTTGAATTTAGATTCTAGTAGGCTTCAACATCAACTTCAATAACAATGCTACTTCAGGTCACACCCACCAAGCCCTCCCCACCACCACCTGACCACCACCTTTCAAATTAACCCGTAACTGCCCTCGAAGGCCACGGTTTCCCTTGCCTCTTCTTTTCTTCTCTGCAGAATGCCAAGTAGGATGAGAAAATTAACTGAACACAATGGTGGTGAAACATGTATTTATTTTTCTAGGGATGAATTTAATTCTCTGGGAGGCTTTTAAAATAGGGTCTATTCTTATCTAAAAAGATAGTCACCTGCCATATCAGTAAACAAAGGACGCTGTGGTCGTCAAGCCATTAGTCACTGAAACTGTGCTGGACTGCATGCTCTGAGAGGATTCAGAATGGAGAGAAAGCAGGCCATTGTCCCTAGACAATCAAGGTGCATGTCAAAGGAAGGATAGAAATGAGCCCAGATTCTTGCACCATCATACATTGAAAAGCGCTAAACTCATCAACTTGAGATGCCTGTTTTTCTTTAATAGCAATCTTTTGATGTTCTGACTACCTGGATTTCATCATAAAACTTGTACATAACCTGGCTTCTCACTTACCTCGTCGAAGCAGTCCCTCGACGAGATCTACTGGCAAGATCTGAAAGGCTGCTCCTCAGGCTTAAGTCCTTGGACAGTCTGCCAGATAAATCATAAATCAACTCTCAGGTCGTGCATGTTTTTTCAGCTGACTGCAACTTAAATAGTTATTTACAAAAAGCACTTTAATCCTGAGAATGTTTATTCAATTACAAACAAGAAGTTTAGGTCCAAGACCAATTTAGTTTAGTTTTTTTTTTTTAATTGAAGGATAATTGCTTTATAGAATTTTGTTGTTTCCTGTTAAACATCAACATGAATCGGCCATTGCTGTACATATGTCCCCAATTTGGATTTTCAATACTTATTATATACAAATTTAAGAATCAAACAGGGGGCAGGGGGATGGGAATAAGTAACTCTCTCAAGATATTTCACAGTAAGCCTGTACAACTTCAAAAAACCCTGTATGCGAGACAGCAAAAGAGACACAGATGTAGAGAAAAATAAGCCTAGATTTTCTTACTCCCAAGCCAAGAAGACGAATCTGTTAGTGCTAATTTTAAAATCCCTAGGTCAAGCACTATAAGGTCTCATTCTGTTTGTATTTACCTAAGGCAGTCATGCCTGAACTCAAGCCAATTCAGTGGTTCCTACAAAAAAGGCAAAGACTGAAAAGGGAAAATATGAAAAGGTTTCATTTTACTTGAACTGGAAACTATTTTTGTGATTAGAACACAAATTACTGGTTGATCCTTCAGCCCAAGCATCTAGACAGGCAGATAAGTTCTTCAATTAGTAAAATCAATCAACTGGATGACTTTTGGTCACCGTTGAGCAGACTTGCTCACAGTCAGGAACACGGCGGAACACGGCGGGGAAATGCACTGCATCCCATTAATGAATCGGGGAGCCACCCCATTCTTCACAAGGAGGATTAATTTAGTGAAACAAAGGCATGGGAGGCATTTGTTCTGCTTGCTCCCCAGTGCACCGACTCAACTGTTCTCCTCCAGAGAAAAAGTGATGAATGCTGAGATCTGAATCAGCTACCAAATCAGGCTCTGTTCTTTTAGCCATTTGTTAGCATTAATGCTATTTGAATATGCTGGCACTGTTTTCAATATAATACAAAGAAATGAAACAGTGCTAATTTACTTGCTTCCAAATTTTAAAGGTTGGAGTGGCACTTGCTTTCTGATCTGCTTAAATATAAAAACATGACACTTTTTTAAGAAAACTGTTTTGTACCCATTTCAGTTCCTTGAACTGACATCTGTCAGCCCAGATTCTGATTGCAATGTTCACATTTCTCCATTCTTCCAGGCTTTTCTTCTTACTGCCTAAACTATTGACTTATTCTGAGATATTGATATTCCCATGACTAGAGCCAGCCCTCAAAGTCTATCACACAGTGCTTGCGCAGCAACCCCACAGTCCTGTCGCTGGAAGCACGACCTGGACTTCTAAGTCAAAGTTTCTCTATCTTCCATGTTGCCTCTGATTAAATATCTGAGACAGAGTTTTGCAAAAGTATAGCTTTGGTGCTTTGCTGGGCAAAGGGGGCCACAAGGGGCTAATTCCCTCAAAACTCTGTGTCCCAACCTGGAGGGAATAGCAAGGAGTTTTATAGTAATGGTTCAAAGAGGGCATGATCAGTTTGTGGACATTCTTCTGATTGGTTGGTGATGAGGTAATTGGGAGTCAGCATCATCAACCTTCTGGTGTGCTTGTGGGCAATGTGCAGCTAACTTCTCCCTTATGTTGGGGGTTTTATTATCTGCAAAATAGCTCAGAAATATTGTTATTATTGTTGTTGTTCATTTGCTAAATAGTGTCCGACTCTTTGTGACCCCATGGACTGCAGCACACCAGTCTTCCCTGTCCTTCCCCATTACCCAGAGTTTGCTCAAACTCATGTCCATTGGGTCAGTGACGCCATTCAACCATCTCATCCTCTGTCATCCCCTTCTTCTCCTGTCTTCAATCTTTCCCAGCATCAGGGTCTTTTCCAAGGAGTAGGTTCTTCACATCAAGTGTCCAAAGTATTGGAGCTTCAGCTTCAGCATCAGTCCTTCCAGTGAATATCCAGGGTTGATTTCCTTTAGGAGTGACTGGTTGGATCTCCTTGCAGTCCAAGGGACTCTCAAGAGTCTTCTCCAATACCACAGTTGAAAGGCATCAATTCTTCAGTGCTCAGCCTGTTTTATGGTCCAACTCTCACATCCCTAAATGACCACTGGAAAACCTGTAGCTTAGACTAGATGGACTTTTGATGGCAAAGTAATGTCTCTGCTTTTTAATGTGCTGCCCAGGTTTGTCATTGCTTTTCTTCCAAGGAGCAAGCGTCTTTTAATATCATGACTGCAGTCACCATTGGCAGTGATTTTGGCGCCCAAGAAAATAAAGTCTGCTTTATTTTATTTTTTTACTTTTATTTTTATCACTGTTTCCATTGTCTCCCCATGTATTTGCCATGAAGTGATGGGACTGAATGCCATGATCTTAGTTTTTTTAATGTTGAGTTTTAAGCCAACATTTTTCACTCTCCTCTTTCACTTTCATCAAGAGGCTCTTTAATTCCTCTTCGCTTTCTGCCATAAGGGTGGTGCCATCTGCATATCTGAGGTTACTGATATTTCTCCCTGAAATCTTGATTCCAGCTTGGGCTTCATCTACCCTGGCATTTTGCATGATGTACTCTGCATATAAGTTAAATAAGCAAGGTGGCAACATACAGCCTTGACGTACTCCTTTCCCAATTTGGAACCAGTCCACTGTTCCATGTCCGGTTCTAACTATTGTTTCTTGATCTGCATACAGGTTTCAATCAACCCTGAATATTCATTTGAAGGACTGATGCTGAAACTGAAGCTCCAATACTTTGGCCACCTGATGGAACAGCTGACATTGTTATGGGTTTTCCTTAATGGGGAAGCAGGACCTTGCTCCAAGGCTACACTATTGTTTCTTGACTGTTCCTCCCTTTTCTCTGCATTCCCTTCCTTCTTGGATTAGCAACTGTCTGAATCTGCCCTTTGGAGCTCAGGGAAGGTCATGGAGGCTGAATGAAATCTACTTCCTGTAATCAAGAGATGGGCAATACAAGAAGGCTTTTATGCCCAGCAGCCCCACAGGACCATCAGTTTCATAATTTTGTCTATTCATGAGACACTCAATGTTTTTATTTAATAAAATAAAATTTTATATTCAATTGGTGAATTGAAAAATGAACCATAAAATCAAGTTACTTAACAGCTAATCTTTATATGAAAACTTATGTTTATAAAGAGTGAAAAGGACTGAACCTGTTCTTCATTTTTGAAATTTTAGACACAAGTCAAGGAGCCCTGATGGTTAAATAAGCCAAAATGAAGGGGGCATAATGTCAGTTTCAGTGTGAAACAGGAGGGAAAGGGGCACAGCACAATCTTTAAAAGAGCAAGGCCCTAAGATATGACAACGACTGACTAGACCCAACCAGGTCCACGATAGTGAGTGAAAGAGTCAACTGCCACCAGAGCCTGGGCCTCACCTTACACTCATTGAAACACATCAAAAAGCTAAACAACAGACCCACAAGCACCACGCCAGTTCTGAGGTTGACCACAAAAGGCCAAAACGTGGGTGGAAACCCAATTCCTGAAAATCTCAACCCCTTCCCCTAAATAATTGGAATGGTCCTCCCACTCATAAGCCTATGAAATTATCCAGCCCATAAAAACTAATCCCCCATATTTTTAAGCTCTCTCTCTCCCTCTAGAGTTGGCCCACATTCTGTGAAGTGCTTCTTTCTAAATAAACTCACTTCTTACTGTCACTTCATCTCCAAATTCTCTCACAACAAAACAATAACCTCAATTCACCAGGAACAAGTATTTCTAGGACAAGACCCTGAGATAAGAATTTGAGTACAAATAATTCACTTAGGAGATGATAGCAGGAAACACCAGAAGGAAAGTAAGAGAGAGAAAGGAAGGGAACCAATAAAGTGTCCATTATTAATTAGCTTATCAATGTGGTTAACTGGAACTTCATCCCACTGGGCAGCTCCAGGAGTCAAGGCATAGCACGTGCCAAAGTTGCCCTGCCTATAGGGAGAGGGAGTAGGGCTCATATGCAGGGACTCCGACTGGTCTTGGGTGAGAGCCGCTGGAGACTGGCTCCCTTAGCTCTAAGAGACCACAGCTTCTGCTTCCGTTGGGGACCCCCATCCTGTCAGTACACTAGAATGCCCCTCTGTTGGTCCACGGTCAGACCAGGCACTAGTCCCCTCGAACCACCAACCTTCCCCCAACTTTTTCAAATGACCCATTTTCTGTGGGTGCAGATCAACTGCTCTCAGACCTCAGTCATGAAAACACAGGTTCTCCAGGGGTTTGCAAACGGCGCTCCACAGAGCACGCAGCAAGAAATGTTTGCAAAATCATTATCTGAAAATATCTCCTAAGTGTGGTCACTTCTTTTTTCCCCAGAAATACTAAAAACTACAAACTACCTTTATACAAAGTAAGCCCAGCAATCAAGAAGACAACATCTTGGCTGCCTTTTCTGTGAGGAAGAGGAGTCAAAGTTCAAAAATCACATGAAATTATGCTCAGCATCACTAAGTATTAAAGAAATGCAGATCAAAACTACAGTGAGGATCACCCCACACTGGTCAGAATGCCCATGATCAAAAAGTCTACAGATAATAAATGCTGAAGAGGATATAGAGAAAAAGGAACCCTTGTACACTGTTGTTGGGAATTAAATTGGTGCAGCCACTATGTAAGCCAGTATGGAGCTTCCTTAAAAAACTAAAAATAGAGCATATGATCCAGCAATCCCAGTCTTGGGCATATACCAGGAGAAACTATACTTCAATAAGACACATGCACCACAATTTTCATCACAACACTGTTTACAGTAGCCAGGTTAGGGAAGCAACTTAAATGCCCATCAGCAGATAAGTGGATCAAGAAGATGTGGTACATATATAGAACGGAATATTATTCAGCCATTAGTAAAATCAAAATAATGACATTCACCACAACATGGATGGAATTATAAACTGTCATACTAAGTGAAGTAAGTCAGATAGAGGAAGGCAAATATCTTACTTATGATTTCACTTGTATGTGAAATCTAAAAAAAATGATACAAATGAACTTATTTTCAAAACAGGAAACAAATTCACAGACTTAGAAAATACACTTACAGTTACTAAAGAGAAAAGGTGAAGGGAGGGATAAACTAGGAGCTTAGAGTTAAGAGTTAACATATACACACAATGGGCTTCCCTGGTGGCTCAGAGGCTAAAGCGCTTGCCTTCGATGTAGGAGACCCAGGTTTGATCCCTGGGTCGGGAAGATCCCCTGGAGAAGGAAATGGCAATCCACTCCAGTATTCTTGCCTGGAGAATCCCATGGACAGAGAAGCCTACCTAGTAGGTTCCAGTCCACGAGGTCGCAAAGAGTCAGACACGACTGAGCGACTTCACCTCATCTCATACATAAAACACATAATCATCAAGGACCTACTGTATATAGCACAGAGAACTAGTCATTACTCTATAATAACGCACATGGGTAAAGAATTTTAACAAGAATTGATATATGCATTTCGTTAGCTGAATCACTTTGCTGAACACCTGAAACTATCACAACACTGTAAATCAACTACGAGCACTCTGCTGAGCTGCATCAGTCGTATCTGACTCTTTCTGACCCCATGGGCTGCAGCCCGCCAGGCTCCTCTGTCCGTGGGGATCCCCAGGCAAGAACACTGGAGTGTGTCTCTGTGTCCTCCTCCAGGGGGTCTTCCCGACCCAGGGATTGAACCTGCGTCTCGCATCTCCTGCATTGGCAGGTTGGGTTCTTTACCACTAGCAACACCTGGAAGCCCCCTAAACCATCTATACTCCAATATACAATAGTTTTTTAAAGTTCACTAGAATACAAGGCAATAATTCATTTCTAAAGGACTCACTCTGCTACACACTTGTCATTTTGCCAATCACAGCTGGAAGGGGAAGGGGGAAAAGCTTACAAAAAGAATTGCTGATTCTTCTCAGTTGATTTTTTTCTACAGGTAACACCAATTTAATTTATACAAATATGCTAAGTTTGCAAAACTTAGAGAACTTATCTGCTTCCACAGAATCTGAAATCTACAAACATTCCATTTTCAGGCAGTATTTAACTACCAGTGCAAATGTGGGAGATTAGTGAAGATAATAATAAAAACAAATGGTGAGTACTGCTGAACTCACGGTATAATATTTTCTTTAGAATGAGCTACATGCATGTTTTCTAGCAGATTTATTTGCCTAAGCTGTTAAGTTTCAGCAAGTATTAAACCTGATTTATACTCCACAATGTGTCTCCCCCTGATGCTTACGGAAACTGTGCCCAGCGGGGACTGAGGTGAGGAGAGGACGAGTGAAAAGTGGCAGCCCTGCCCATGAAGCAGAGGCTGGGCACTGCCAGTACCCAGAATCGTGTCTGATGAAAAAGTCAGCGCAGGAAGTTGCAAAGGCGCTCAAGAGAGCTTCCTCGTGGGCCTCTAGGGCAGCATTTCTCAGACTTTACCTGCCCCAGAACTACCCAGAAGACTTGTTAGCACACACATACTGGGGTTCATCCCTCAGTTTCTGAGTCAGCAGGTCTGGGATGGGGCCCAGGAATTCCCATTTCTAATAAGGTCCCAGTAATTAAATTGCTCGGAGAAGGCAATGGCACCCCACTCCAGTACTCTTGCCTGGAAAACCCCATGGACAGAGGTTGCAGTCCACGGGGTCACTGAGGGTCGGACACGACTGAGCGACTTCACTTTGACTTTTCACTTTCATGCACTGGAGAAGGACATGGCAACCCATTCCAATGTTCTTGCCTGCAGGATCCCAGGGACGTGGGAGCCTGGCGGGCTACCGCCTATGGGATCGCACGGAGTCCGACATGACTGAAGTGACTCAGCAGAAGTAGCAGCAAGTAAACTGCTGCTGGTTCAGTGGCCACACTCTGTGAATCGTCTGTGTATGTTTCCTCCTCATTCTTCTTCATTTCTCTTTTTTTTTTTCACTTCACTGCTTTTTTTTTTTTCTTTTTTTTTTTACTTTATGATATTGTATTGGTTCTGCCACACATCAACATGAATCCGCCAGGGGTGTACGTGTGTTCCCCATCCTAAAACCCCTTACCACCTCCCTCCCCGTACCATCCCTCCGGGTCATCCCAGTGCACCAGCCCCAAGCATCCTGTACTAAACCTGGACTGGTGATTCGTTTCTTATATGATATTTCTTCTTCATTTCTACAACTGAATCATGAGAAAGCAGCTGAGACAGTGGCCATCCTAGCACATGATTCGTGGAACTACTTTCAATTTTGGATCAAACTGGGTGGGTTGGTGCCAGACCTGGGGTCCCTGGGAACTGAGCTGTGTTTATTTGAAGAGCCTACTAGCTGTCCCCTTGGCAGTTCCACGTGGATGCCTCCAAGGTAACCACCTCCACAAATGACATCTCTTTTTTTTTCTTTTTTGATTTTTCATTGTGGTTTTATTTCCTAGTTTTATTTTTTTTAATATAAGTTTATTTATTTATTTATTTTTACTTTACAATATTGTATTGGTTTTGCCATACATCAACATGAATCTGCCACGGGTGTACACGTGTTCCCAATCCTGAACTCCCTCTCCCACCCCCCTCCCCTTACCATCCCTCTGAGTCATCCCAGTGCACCAGCCCCAAGCATCCAGTAGTTTATAATAGCCAGGACATGGAAACAACCTAGATGCCCATCAGCAGATCAATGGATAAGAAACCTGTGGTCCATATACACAATGACATCTCTTTAGATGCAGTCTGATGGTCGTCCCTGATACCTCTTCACTTAGAACATACCAACTTCATCTGGCCCTTGAGGTCAAAGGATTCTGAATCACCGCATGGTAGACCATCCCATCAAATTAAATTGGCCTATAATTTGACTGAGAACGAAGCTTTATTCTGTCAAGACCCTGAAGTTTGTAAAGTAAGTAAAGACCATTTGTCAAAGTAAAGACCATTTGTGTTTCAAAGCAACTAGGTTGAATATTCCAAGTTTTATCATCTATTTTCTAGGAGAAGTTACAATCTCACTGCCTGACTCTCCCTATCACGGTTCAGTCTGCAAGGAAGATTTGGGGTTATTTTGAATTATCCCAGCTTCCAGCATCCCTCTAAAGCATGTGCCTGTGAGTTTGTGTGGCAGTTTCCTCTCCCAGCCATATTTTCATATTTACTTCATCCCCATAGGTAATATGTCTAAAGCTGCTGTTACCGAGTCCAAGCTCTCTCTGCTCACCTACAACAGGCCAATAAATCCAAGAGATGAGGTGTTTTGGCCAGGCATATGACTTTATTCACAGAGCTGGCTGACCGAGAAGATGGCAGACTAACATCGCAAAATAACCATCTTACTGGGGCCTGGATGACAGGTCCCTTTATGGATCAGAGATGGGGGGAGGTGAGGAAACAAAGTAAAGACCATTTAATTCTTGCCAGTATCCCCTAGAATGGCAAGCCCCAGGCATGGGTATATGTTAGCTTCATGTCCTGACTGTCCTTCACACAGTGGGCAGGATCAGATTATCTCCCTGTGAGCTAAATAAGCACAGGGCAGTTTACAGGCTAGGCAGAGGGAGCCCATCAGGGTTCCGCGACGCAGGCCATTAGGTATGCTAATAACAACAAAAAAAGACAATGAATGTCACAGAAACAGATCCAGTATGGAGTCAAAATTAACCCCTCCCAGTTATACTACTGCAACAGAAAATCTTGGAAATCAGCAGACACAGCCTCCAATTTCTATTTTAAAAATAAAGTGCATTGCAATCTCCAAGATGTTGGAAAATTTTTCTATATTAAATAAATAAGCAACAACATACCTTTTGGTCTCCAAATCGAGATGGCAACACCAGAAAAAAACTGTTTTTAGTTTGATAATATTAAATTCAGTCTTCAAATAAAAACTGAATGAGTGCCTGCAATTAGCATCACTTAAGATGAGAAAGCATTCTTCCAAATTATGAAACTATTTACAAACAATTATAGAAAACAAAGCAAAAAAAGTGTGTGGGGTGAGGGGAGGTGTCCAGGCTCTTGGCAGCTGAGCACCTACTCAAACCAAAGGACTGGAAAATTTCTGTTTCTTTTAAAACACTCTGTTTACCACAATTGGAAAAATGATATTTCACATATCCACTTTGTAGCTGTAAAATAATTTAAATGTAGATATGGATGTAATTCCTAATTGTCCAGAATATCAGGGACAGTAGGGGAAATGTAATGGATCGATTAATGGTTCTTTTTATAAAGCAACAGATAATCATATAAAGCTCTGGCTGTCAAATTTGACAACAGTCCACAGAAAAGGAAGAAAAAAATTTTATATAAAAGATTTCCTTTATTATTGCCTAAATATGTCTAGGTTTCCTTTTATTATTTCACAAATCTATCCAGGTATTTCTAACTATGAAGTATAGGTTCATCAAAGGAAATTTTGAAGCTACGGAAAGGTCAAGTCTGGAGGAGGACTGGGAGAGGACAGGTGGGATGGCAGTGGAGAAAGACGTCTGGCCAGGAAGTGATCCCTCGGGGCTCCTGGGAGATGACTGGCAGAAATGCATGCCCCTCTCTCCAACAGCAGGCATTTGTGCATGAAGACACATGTTGATTTATTAGCACATGTTATGTGCCAAGCACTGGTTTAGGTGTTATGAAGACATTGATGAACAAAACAGAAACTGCATCCTTCTACAGCTTGCAGTTGAAGGGAGCTGGTAGATACGATCTTAGAAGCACCATAGGGTTGTTTAATGAACTCACAGCCCTTAAAAAAGTTCTCACACCTGAGTTAGCAAGAATTCTGACTTCAACAAACAAAGCAAAACAAAGAAAACACCAGGTAGGCTTGGAGAGTAGAGGCTTCCCTGGGGGCTCAGTCAGTAAACAGTCGCCTGCAGTGCAGGAGACCCGGGTTCGATCCCTGGGTCGGGAAGACCCCCTGGAGAAGGAAATGGCAACCCACTCCAGTGTTCTTACCCGGAGAATCCCATGGACAGAGGAGCCTGGGGTCACAAAGAGTTGGACAGGACTTGGTGACTCACCTTCACTTTCAGACTTGGATAGAAAGGAGATCGCTGGTGAATCTGAGAGAACTACCCTGAGAGGGCCTCTAATGAGGCCATAACCCTCCCTTATGCCTGCACCTAACATGCAAATAAATCACCTCCACACAAAAATCTGCACACAGATGTTTACTGTGGCCTTACTCATAATTTTCAAAATTTAGAAGCAACCAAGATAGCCTTCAGTAGGTGAACAAAAATAAACAAACCATGGTACACGCAGAGAATGGAATATTATTCGCCACTTGAGAACCTTAAGCACATATTGCTAAGTGATAAGAAGCCATCCTGGAAAAGCTTCAACCTCTATGATTCTAACTATACAGCATTCTGGAAAAGGCAGAATTATAGAGGCAAAAACCAAATAAATAAATAACAACCACCAGGGATTCTCTGGGACTGGGATTCATCATAGGAGGAATAAAAAGAGCACAGAGGATTTTTAGGGCAGGGAAAATACTCTGTATCATAATGTTGAATACATTTGCCCAAACCTACTGAACCGAACTGACAGAACATTCACAAGAGTGAGCTGTAATGTAAACTATGGACTTTAGGTGAAGAGGGCATGTCAGTTCATCAGCTGTAACAAATGCACCACTCTGCTGGGGGAGGCTATGCATGTGTGGGGACAGAGGGCACATGGGAAAACTCTACACCTTCTCCTTAATATTCAGTCAGTTCAAGCACTCAGTTGTGTCCAACTCTTTGCAACTCCATGGACTGCAGCACGCCAGGCCTCCCTGTCCATCACCAACTCCCGGAGTTTACTCAAACTCATGTCCATTGAGTCGGTGATGCCATACAACCATCTTATCCTCTATCGTCGCCTTCTCCTCCCGCCTTCAATCTTTCCCAGCATCAGGGACTTTTCCAATGAGTCAGCTCTTCATACCAGGTGGCCAAAGTACTGGAGTTTCAGCTTCAGCATCAGTCCTTCCAATAAACACTCAGGATTGATCTCCTTTAGGATGGACTGGTTGGACCTCCTTGCCATCCAAGGGACTCTCAAGAGTCTTCTCCAACACCACAGTTCATAAGCATCAATTCTTCAGCACTCAGCTTCCTTTATAGTGCAACCCTCACAACCATATATGACCACTGGAAAAACCATAGGTTTGACTAGACGGACCTTTGTTGGTAAAGTAATGTCTCTGCTTTTTAATATGCTGTCTAGACTGGTCATTGGAGAAGTCAATGCACCCACTCCAGTACTCCTGCCTGGAGAATCCCAGGGACAGAGGAGCCTGGTGGGCTGCTGTCTATAGGGTCGCACAGAGTCAGATACGACTGAAGTGGCTTAGCAGCAACAGCAACAGCAGACTGGTCATAACTTTTCTTTCAAGGAGCAAGCTTCATTTAATTTCATGGCTGCAGTCACCATCTGCAGTGATTTTGAAGCCCAAAAAAGTCTCTCATTGTTTCTGTTGTTTCTCCATCTATTTGCCATGAAGTGATGGAACCAGATGCCATGATCTTAGTTTTCTGAATGTTGAGTTTTAAACCAACTTTTTCACTCTCCTCTTTCACCTTTATCAAGAGTCTCTTTAGTTCTTCACTTTCTGCCACAAGGGTGGTGTCATCTGCATATCTGAGGTTATTGATATTTTTCCCAGCAATCTTGATTCCAGCTTGTGCTTCAAGCACAAGTTCCTGATAGTTTGAAAGAAAAAAAAACAAAAACAAAAAGAAAAAGGAGGATCTATATGGACTTAACATAAGAAACACTCACTACTGGGTTCCTCTATAGTCAGTAATTTATGCTTTTCTTGACTGGGCTCTAGAATTTGTATAAAAATTACCAGAAAAAGAAAACAGTTTTAGTATTTATTAAAAGAAAATTTACAGACCCATGTTAGAGACTTCTTTTTCTTACAGAAATATGGATTAAAGGTTACTGGGTATTCTGGGCTTTACAGTTAGAAAAATTATAATGGGTTAGTAGCAGGGCAACAGTGGGTACCAGGTGACTGAACGAGCCTCAGACACGTAGAATATTCAAGTGTGCCCCTGTGTGCTCAGTTTTATCCGACTCTTTGCCGCTCCATGGACTGAAGCCCACCAGGCTCCTATGTGCATGGAACTCTCCAGGCAAGAATAATGGAGTGGGCTGCCATTTCTTCTTCCAGGGGATTTTTCCCAACCCGGGGGCTGAGCCTGCTGCTCCTGCATCTCCTGCAGCGCAGGCAGACTCGCTACCCTTGAGCCATTGGGGAATCCCATACTATTCAAGAGTCATCCATTTTATTAGGTGCCCTTGAACTGGGAGGCCTAGTCTAGGTCCAGGCATCCTAGAGTTGTGCTTAAAAGACCTAACAGACAAAACGACTCCTCCACAGTCCACAATCACCTGCATCTGGAGTTCTCAGCACCCTCCCAAGAAGATTACCAGGTGTCAGTGGTACCCCATGTTTTTAAGATCCTTGAAGAACTATAAAGGGCTTCCCAGGTGGCATTAGTGGTAAAGAACCTGCCTGCCAGTGCAGGAGACACAGAAACACAGGTTCCATCCTTGGTCAGGAAGATTCCCCTGGAGGAAGGCATGGCAACCTACTCTAGCATTCTTGCCTAGAGAATCCCACAGACAGAGGAGATGGGCAGGCTACAGTCCATAGGGCCGCAAAGAGTCGGACATGACTGAAGCAATTTAGTGTGCACAAGAACTATAAAAATCTGGGTTTGAGCCCTGGGTTGAAAAGATCCCCTGGAGGAGGGCAGGGCAACCCACTCCAGTGTTCTTGCCTGGAGAACCCCAGGGACAGAGGAGCACTGAGGGCGAAGGCCATGGGGTAGCACAGAGTCAGACACGACTGAAGCGACTGAGCTCACACGCCTGCCAGAGCTCGAGAAAGGACGCACGTGTTCCTGGAGTGAAGCGCAAAACATCTTGTCTTAATTACTGAGAATCAGGGCTAGCTTTTTAATCTGCCATCTTGCAGCTCCATGCCAACCACTCAAAGTCATATGTGGCCCTAAGCGACCTAGGACGATTTGCAGACTGAAAGAGCCGGATCTTTATGCCATTCCAGCAAAGGAACAGCTTATATTGTATTCATTTTAAAAGGGAAAACAGGCCTCTACTTGCCTTTGTTATTGTTTTCTTAACATCCACTGCCTCTTTGAAATATTTGATGATTGATGCAGCTTTGATTTTATTTTCCCGCAAATTCCACTTAGGGTTGATCTGCCAGACTCAGGAAAATGCTTTTTGAAAAATCCATAATGATTACCTAAGTTTTTCTCCCTGCTGACAACTCTTTATGCTTATTAATCACTGCCTGGAAATGAACACGTATTGTTAGTAGTGAGCACTGCACAGAGATCGCAGATTTGGCTTTTCAGGTATGGTGGCGAAGATTCCAAGGGGTAAAGAAGACTATTATAAGCAGGTAGCAGGCATTTGGGGAATTATTGCACTGAACTGCTTCTTCCAAAAGATACTGTTAAATTCACTGTCATTGCCGCAGGCCTGGAGGGCTGCATAAGCTGAGGTCAATGGCAGCCCCACTGCTGCCCCGTGGGCTCAGCATCTGTCATCTTGACCCTATGCTGTGTTTAGGCAGGAACGCTGAAGAGCTATTCTATGCTTTGGGGATGGAAACCCTGCTGAGTTTTGCTTGGTACAACTATAAATAGTTGCTATTTTTCTATTGAATACATTAGTGGTACTTAATAAACAACATTTACAAGATGGCAAATATTCTGGCC
The DNA here is from genome assembly GCA_006410535.1 of Litocranius walleri. Classification (NCBI taxonomy): domain Eukaryota; kingdom Metazoa; phylum Chordata; class Mammalia; order Artiodactyla; family Bovidae; genus Litocranius; species Litocranius walleri. The sequence continues at coordinate 457,315 of SJYG01000320.1, forward strand.
CCAAGGAAGCATGACCCAGGCACAGAGTTTGTAGATGGTTTCGGTCTGAGCTAGGAAACTGACTTCAGGATGCTGGAGGAGCTAAAAAACAAAAGTGATAAAAGTTGCTTGCTAGCACAACGTGACACTCTTTCGGAGTGGTGATCCATAACCCCAAAACCCCTTGTGAAGACTTCCGAAAGCTGGAGAGAGATCCTGGGCCACTGGGCTCATCAGTAGAACACAGGTGTTGGCCTCCCCAAGCTTTACTCCCCAAAACCACAAAGAACCATTCAGCGAAATGGAAGTCACTCATGCAGGAAGGCACTCAGTAAGAGCGCTTCGCTTGTGGAAGGCCTGAAAGATCAGAGTGCAGAAAGCGCTCCAGAGGCAGGACTTTCAAGCAGAAAGCTTAGAAGGGCCGGGATGGTTTCATTTCCAGAAGCCAAGATCCAGTGCATTACTTACATCTGGTTTCTTTATTTCACAGAAGAAAAAAAGAAGCATTTAAAAGGCTTATGCCAAGCAACTTATCATTGCTTTCTGAGGAATTCTTCTTGATAATTCATTGGAAATAAGCTCTTTCCTGCTTTGAATACCTATCGGGTATAACTGTCCTCTTGTATAGCACTCATTTATGTTTATATCATTTTCCCTCTTAAGATCCTTATACCACCATATACCTACTGAAAATGCCATTTATAGTAAAAATAATAGCTGCTAATTATTTCTGCCTTATAGTTACTCAGTCTCATTGCCAGGTTACCCATGGCAACTCTATGCAAAAGAGTGTTTACAACTCTTTTTCAACTCATTTACAACTAAGGATTGGCCCTCAGAGAGTCACTATTTAGTAGTGTAGCGGTACTGAAGGCACCACTGGTACGTCCGTGGTGCCCCCTACTGTGACGCCAGAGAGTGATGGAGCAAAGCGTGACCCAAACAGTATCAAAAATACCTCCACTGACGGCGGATCAACTCTCAGATAGCCTGTTGGGATCATGGGGAACTCCTCAGAAAGTCGTTCCTCACAGGGCATGATATCCTTCATTTGGGCATGCACCAACCTGGCCATAGCGTGAAGAAGGGGAAAAATTTTCTAGCCAAGCTTTTTGGACAGCTCTGCACCACTCCAGGAGGCAGTGTTCATGCAGGTCACTGATCTGTGAATGTTCCTGACCCCAGAGTTGTGCCATCAAATGGCCTTGACTTATAGAAATTAGAGCTTACTAGGAACTTCACAAACGTTAACAGGGAATGCTGGTGTGCTGTTATAAAAGAGGAGGCCAGGAGGTTAAACAGTGTATTTGTACCATCATATGGCACAACTATTTAGGGGTCTGGGAGCTTGCTGTGTGATGTAAAGACAATTTGTGTCTCTACTAATACTTGCAGAGTGTTGTGGGAATTAAATCAGTTATGTGTAATAAGCTAGATAACAATAAGTACTTGTTATTTCATTAATAATAGCTATTGTCTGACACATGAGTATTTGCAGGAGTTACAGTTGAAACTAAGATAAGGTCTCTATTTTCCAAGAACTTTTACTCATGATTATTCTCCTAAGTTTTGTTGCCTATATAAGAAATGGGGTCTCCCTCACTCACCCCTTCTGATATTCAATGAACTACTACAACTGTGAAGAATTCTAGTTTTCCTGAGAGGTGAGCATAGGATGACCTATGTTTCAAAGCCCACCATGCTTCAAACAATAAGTAGAAAAGGTACAACTTTATCGCTGGGCTTCTCTGCTTATTAAGTAAAAGACCAGATTTGACACTTGGCTCCTGGTCATTTCCTCTGAAGCTCCATCATCCCATATTACAGGCACGTGTGGTGATTAAGTACAAATTTTCATTAATTAAATCTAAACAACAGTTCCTCAGTTGTACTAGCCAAATGTCAAGTGCTTAAGAGACACATTTACCAAGAGATGACCAATGGAGCCGTGCAGACAGAGAGCACACCCGCCATCACAGGGTCTTATTAACATTCTAAGGTGACAGCAAAAATCTCTCACTCTGGGGCGTAGCCACAAGACGAGCTCTCTGGGATCAGACAGTTTCGGGGATTATGTCCCTAGAGACAAATGCCCACAAATATTTCTCACAAGCTGATGATTTTCACTGACTCTGCTAGAAGAGAGGATTTCACCCTATTATCCTTGCTTGCTACTGCTGCTGCTAAGTCACTTCAGTCGTGTCCGACTCTGTGCGACCCCATAGACAGCAGCCCACCAGGCTCCCCCTGTCCCTGGGATTCTCCAGGCAAGAACACTGGAGTGGGTGCCATTTCCTTCTCCAGTGCATGAAAGTGAAAAGTGAAAGTGAAGTCGCTCAGTCATGTCCGACTGCAGACCAGCAGGCTCCTCCGTCCGTGGGATTTTCCAGGCAAGAATACTGGAGTGAGGTGCCATTGCCTTCTCTGATTATCCTGGCTTATTCTACCACAGTCACCCAGAGCATGTGAAGTGACAGGAAGGCTGGAAAGAAAACTAACTCAAAAATTGGATGAGCAATAGAAGCTGGGGTAAAGACTCAGCCAATTCAATTAAGAGTTTGTAATTAAAATATACACAGAACTATATGTAAAATAGACAAACAAGGACCTATTGTATTACATAAGGAACTGTACTCAGTATATTGTAATAACATATAATGGGAAAGAATCTAAAAAATAAATGTGCATGTAATAAATCACTTTGCCGTACCCCTGAAATTAACAAAATATTATAAATCAACAGTATTTCAATAAAAATTGTTTTAAAAAATAAAATAAAATAAACACCAATATCAATTCGGGCTTCTAGGACCAAGGACAGCAGATCTGAGTTCCAAGGCTTTGTGTGACATAGACGAGTTATTTACTCTCCTAGAGCTCCAGTTTTTGTGGTCATAAAAAGGGACTGTGGTTGGTTGCTAGAAAGACAAATAAACTCATGTGTGTAAAGAACTTAATACAATGCCTGACACATGGCAGACTTTCCAGAAACGTCTGCCGGTGCTGTCCAATATGGGAAGCAAGCAGAAACAGAGAAGGTCATCTGGCCCTGTGAGCAAACCATTTCTTTAATCTGTGCTTCCCTTTTCATCTGATCTGCCCTCGTTTATAGTGGACATTCACTTTTCTCAGCTTTACCTATCATAAGGCTGTATACATTTAAAGTTGCATATCGTAAAGTTACATATGTGAAAGGATGTCTGAACTATCACATAACATAAAAATATTTTGCTTGTCTTCTCTCTCGGATGAGGCTGGTTATTTTCCATATCTCTCTCACATGGATTGTTGATATCAAAGGAAATACATATGTGAGAGATTTGTGGGGAAAAAATGTAAAAGAACTACCTTAATGCATGGCTATGCTATTTCTTACACTCTATGTCCTACAGGAAAACCAGATTAATATAAGCACTTAACCCAGCCCCTGAGAAAAACGAGCATAAGTCAGATTAAACCACATGCTTCTGGGACCAAGGGTGTGCAAAGCCCCCATCCCTCCTCTCAAGAGGTTAGAAGGTTTTCCAGAAACAAAGGAAGCCAGTAATCCTTGGTCAGCAGTAGTTTACATTTGTTAAGACAGCAAATTCAGTTTGATGTTTTCTATTTATTTTTATAGCTGAGTTGAAATGCTCATGGATGACTTGAAAAACAGTCCTAAAGTGGCATTTGGCCCATTCACTGCTGCACATGGCTATCATGGAAACCATAAAATGCTACAAGTCAAGGGGACGCCATCTCGGAGTCTTGGTCTTTCTACTTTAAATAGAATTTGCATAAATCCTGTATCTAAAATTAAAATGTTGCCTGGCAAGTCACGTATCAGTGTTAATTCTCTGGCATTCTTCGAGTCCACTGGCTGAACTGACTCATCTCTTTTTCTTGTCACAGAAGGAAAAGAGATAAATAAAAAGTGAAAGTCCTTCCAAATGAAGATGTGGAGAAAGGTGCCAAAATACACGTCTTGGCCTTTATTAACAACTTAAGAAACTTCATTCCAGTGGGGAAAATTGCATAGATCAAAAGCAACACAGAAATGATCATCCAAGTAAAACCGTGCACACTTATTGTGTCATTAAAAGGCAGAGCACTTGCTGCCAACTGCATAAGCAGGAGTAGCTTCCACCTCTCTTAAGAGTAGATGTCTGAATTATATTGACATTTGAAATGAGATAGGCTGTCAGGAATGCTGAAATCTTCCAGATCAAAGTCGAGGGAATTTTTCTTACAGCTACTTTCCTCTGACACACTCTAAAATTGGGGATTCAATTAAAGAAGGCAGCCTCTATGATAGTCAGCTGTTCACAGCTTTCTTCCCTAACTACTGAGAAATAGTCCCCATGGGTCATCCTGTCACCCTCAAAGAGTCAGTCTTCAGCTCCTACTTGACTGGAACCATATGTAAGCCCTTGCCTGGAGTGAACTACTTCATTCACTGACTCATCCATCCATCCATCCATCCATTCATGCACCCACCGTTTATTCATCCATTTGCCCATACCTCCATTCTTCATTTTATTCTAACAAGTATCACTAGGTGTTGGGAATAAAAGAAAACCATATCCTAATGCAGGTCCTCTCTGTTGCTTTCCCTCATCCCTGGGATTTATCCTAGTCAACTGAAAAAGTTCACCTCCAGAGAGGAATTTTGGTTGAGAAAGCTAGATTTTGTGATATTTTCTACATCTTCTGCTGAGTTCCTAGCATATCATATAGTTCCTGTTCTAAGTATCTCTCTTCTGAAAGTTTCCAATTTTATTCATGAGAGAAAACTGCATCTTCCATGTACAAAGAAAAGTTAGGACTTCCACACGGACCTCCACGGCTTATTTTCTCAACCCATGCACAGAAGGCCATGGACTGTTGCTACTGTTTTTCCCAGAGCCTTCTCTTGGATCTACAGAAATATTAAAGTTCCCTTTGAAGACAATCTAAGGAATGAGGGGAAAATATCTTGCAAATGATGTGACTAGAAAGGGCTTAATTTCCAAAATATACAAAGAGCTCACCCAGCTCAATATTAAAAAAATAAATAACTCAATCAAAAAATGGCCTTTAGCTACCAGCCAGTTTGAGAGAAGAAAACCACTCCTAGGAGTTTTTCTAGCCACTTCAACATGATCTCCAGATAACCTTAAAATTTTGAAATTTTTCTTTTGGGTCGCACCCCTTTGTCCTTTCCATGCCTTTGTCTTCGTCCTACTCAAAACAACCCCTGCCATCAAAGTCCACCAGACGCAGGGTCCCCCATCTATGCTTGTCTTGTCTGGGTACCTCTGGAATGAGCTCTAGTCCTTTCTTCCTTTAGGACCTTCAATCTCAAAGGTCCTTTTTGATCCCACCCTTCAGATCCCTGCTATCTCCTCCCCCACTAAGTTGCTGAATATATATAAAGAATGTGAAAATTGTAAGAGCAGGATTCTTGAGCCTAAAATAGAGTTTGTGCTCCAGCTCCACTATGTCAAGCCCTAGGTTGCCGCCCATCGCTCTGTCCTCATTACCTACATTTTATTACAACACATCATTTTCAACGGCCTACAGCGTCTCTGCAGGCTTCCCAGCTGGTGCAGTGGTGAGGAATCTGTGCACCAATGCAGGAGATGCAGGGTATTTGGAATCGATCTCTGGGTCTGGAAGATCCCCCAGAGGAGGAAATAGCAACCCACTCTGGTATTCTTGCCTGGACAAGTCCATGGACAGCAGATCCTGGCGGGCTACAGCCCATGAGCTCTCAAATGTCAGGCATGACTCAGCGCCTGGGACGTGTGCCTGCGCAGCATCTCTGCATCTTCGGACGCTTCCCGTGTGGTTGGCCCTTCCCCCATGGTTCCTCCTTCGGACTCCTGTGCCTGCCTTGCTCTCACTTGGATGGTTCCATCCCCGGGAGTTCTTCCCGAGTCCCTGAGTCTGCTTTTCCAGCTCTTGTCTGTGATCCCTTGATTCTTCATTTCCCCTTTAAATGTACTTATCACACAGGGTGATTATCTTCTTTAAAATTCACTTTCCCTCACTAGTTCTTCATTCCAAGAGAGATAAACATCTTATCCACACTATATTCCCCAGAACTTGGCACTACAGTGGAATAAGCAGTCAATGAATGTTGAGCGAATAAAAATACCAATGGGACAATCTATTAACTCAGCTCCAAACTCAACAAAATTGTTGTGGGGATTAATTTATTATATTTTAAAATTTGCTGAGTGTGGAGCTTAGAAAAAAATAGCTTTGTCTATTTTTCAGTTCAGCTTTGTCTAGCAAATACTAGTGGCTCAATAAATATCATTTATTCGCCCACCCACATGTACTTATGGCTGTGTGCATGAGTGAGCACTCATTTAGTCGTGTCCGACTCTTTGCAACCCCGTGGACGGTAGCCCGCCAGGCTCCTCTGTCCATGGGACTTCCCAGGCAAGACTCCTGGAGTGGGCTGCCATTTCCTTCTCCAGGGGATCTTCCTGACCAGGGATTGAACCCGTTTCCTTTATCTCCTGCACTGCAGGTGGATTCTTTACCACTGAGATTTATACCTGGAAAACCGTATTTATGGCAACCATGGGTTAAATTTACTACTTCCTCCATAAAAACGCATTTCACGTGTACATGTAGCATTCTGGAAATATGAGGGCTTCATTCCCTGAACAGAATTAAAGACGTGGCAGGCAACCAGTTTAACATCTAGGCAGGTAGTCTTTCTGACCCTTAGAGCACAATGGATAGACCCCTCTTTCTGTCTCCATGGGGATCACACTTTGCCAGAAGTTATCAAAGTCAGGGCAGACCTGTCTGGTGTGAACGACAGAGCTCCTGGCAAGGCCCCTGGTACACCTGGGGCACCAGGAGGAATGCCAGCTGGGAAGAGGGTAACAGAGGTAGCCTGCAGCTCAGAGAGCAACGGCTATCCCGCAAGTGAACGGAGGCCCATTCCTGCCCCTTTCCTTCCCAGTCCGTTGGGCCACATCAGGTTCCCTCCTCTACAACATGAGCCTGGGTCTCCACGCTGACTGTATCTGCCTGGAGAGCAACCGTGATCGCGACCGGAAGCAGCGGCGGTGGAGGAGAGCAGCGGATTGCATCCGCAAGCTTCAGCGCCCACCAAGGGCTGGCACTTCCTTCCAGGTTCCTCGCCTCTGGGGCGTCTCCCTCTCTGCTCCTTCCACTAGCTGTGCTCGTCCCCTTTCTTCGCCCTCGTCCCCCGCGACCTGTCTGTTGTCCTTCCTCCTCTGCTGACGCTCTGCTTCCAACTGCCTGCCATCACTTCTCTTCAATCCTTGCCTCTCATGTGGTAAACACACTGAACAAAAGGGAAGATAAGTCTAGCAACAGAGACTTGCTACAGATCAAACCGTACCTCTTCCCTCTCGGTGTCTCTTTCCTTCTAGGGATCTGAAAAAGATCACCTGAGTTGTATCCACGTAAAATTAGCTGAACACCATCACCTTCATTACCTACAGGCACAGACCTATTACTCTAAGAATCATGCCTTAGCTGACTTCAGAACTGGGGCCATATCTTTTCTTAAAGCAGGGCTAAGTATCCAGCCAGTATTATCTGGCTGGAATAATTCCTCACCCTTTTAGGAATTCGAGGAAAAGAAACCTTAAAAGACCCTCAAGTGAACTGGCAGAACCCACTCTACTGGGGTTCTGACAGTTTACACCTCTACTTGGGGCTTCCCAGGCGGCGCTAGTGGTAAAGAACCTGCCCGCCAGCGCAGGAGACGTAAGAGCTGTGCATTCAGTCCCTGGGTTGGGAAGATGCCCTGGAGGAGGACATGGCAATCCCTTCCAGCATTCTTGCCTGGAGAATCCCAAGGACAGAGGAGCCTGGAGGGCTGCAGTCCGTGGGGTCACAGAGTCGGACACGACTAAGTGACTGAAGCAACTCAGCATGCGCACACTTTGGTCCTAGTTTCAGAAAAGCGACTGCGTCATTGTCATTCTTAAGTCATAGTGATGTGTTTGGCCATATATATTTTTTTCTATTCCAGGGAAACAATGATAAGTTTCTTAACTTTTCACTTAAATTTCCTGCATTTGTCTTGCAGCATCAATGCACACATTCTGCACCAAACCCCTTTATTAAGCCATGTCCCCGCCGCTCTCTTCTGATCACAAGGTTCCAGAGGCCTCTGCACACCTGCGCTCCTCTCCCCTCCCCCGGGGGGGCACCTGTGCCAACGAGTCCCCATCCTCCCCACAGGCCATGGGAGTCAGGACAGCTGCTTCTGCTTCATCTATGAATCCCGTTTTCTCTGTCACCTATCACTTCCCTAGATTGCGCCATGTGGACAAGGCTGCGTGTGGAGCTTCTGCTGGAGGTTTATGCAGGAAACATACCACCAGACTCTCCCCCTAAGGTTTTCATGCTCCACCAAAGTTATCTGAATGTTTCTACCACCTGCCACCTCATCTGGGTCCTATCCTGAAAGGCAGGAAAATGCAGGCTCCAGAAACATGATGAGCTTTTCTCTTCTTCATTGAGTTCCTTGAGACCCTGGCCTATAAAAATGCTCTGATTTAGGGGCCCAGATGATCAGGTAAAGGAGAACAGGTGGAACTGAGAGATCTGCCCAATTTGGATTTAGGATCACTGCCTCAATACAGGAGGTCACCTTTTAGGCTTAACCATGATCGGTACCTCTGTTCCTCACCACCAGACATGAGCCTTATGATTCAGCTTTGAAACAGAAGGCTACAAGCCAACCAGACAGAAGACGACTGTGGAAATTCACCAGCCTGATCTGTTTAAAACATTAAGTGTCATACGTGTAAAGGGCTTGGAATGGATACAGCTCGCAGCAAGTAGACTTTTGGGTCCAGGGGAAACTGAGAAGAACAAGGATGAAGATCTTGCTTTTGAATGGAGCCCTGAAGGGATAATAAAGTTTGATTACACAGAGATGGGCAGAAGCATTCCAAGCAGAGGGAGCAGTCTAAGTTGCAAGCAGGACATGAATTGGGATCCAGATCACGAGAGGAGAGGGTCAGGGTAAGGTTCTTATACCAAGGACACTGAACGCAGATCTTTGAGCAAGGAAAAGATGCTCTCAGAGCTTCAAATGAAAGGCCAATATGATGGCAATTATAGAATGCAATTTGTATCATTATTGTAAATAGACATGGAAACACTCTGATGTCAACAGGCAAGAGCCCGGAAGAGAATGATACCTAAGTAAGACATTCTCCTCCCTCCCTAATTATGGCCTGGTGCCAAAATAAAAAGCTGTCCAAAATCACCAGACCCAACAATAACAGTCAAAATAAAAACTGTCATACACATAAATGAAAACTTACTAAAAATTAATATGTCATTCTTTATCAAGTAGTATGCCTTCCAAAAGGAGCTCTGCTTTTTACTACATACTTTATTAAAAGTATTGTGCAATTATTTTCAGTTTTAACACCTTTATTAAGAAAACATTTTAGATTAATTGGGAGATTGGAATACATGTATATACACACAATAGTGATACCACGTATACAACAGGTCACTAATAAAAGCGTGGGCTTCCCAGGTGATGCTAGTGATAAAGGACCTTTCTGCCAATGCAGGAGACATAAGAGACACGGGTTCTGTCCCTGGGTTAGGAAGATCCCCTGGAGGAGGGCATGGCAGCCCACTGAAGGATTCTTGCCTGGAGAATCCCATGGACAGAGGAGCCTGGCAGGCGACAGTCCAGGGGTTCACGAGGCACAGAGAACTCTACTCAGTGCTCTGTGGGGACCTAAATGGGAAGAAAATTTAAGAAGAGAGGATAGATGTACACAAATAGCTGATTCCTTTTGCTGTACAGCAGAAACTAACCAGCAGTGTAAAGCAACTATATTCCAATAAAACCAATACAATATTGTAATTAGCCTCCAATTAAATAAATTTAAATTAAAAAAAGGAGATCAGCAACATAAAAAAATTAAGTTTAAAAATGAAATCATTTTAGAAGTAACCTCACAACTTCCTGAACAGTTTGAAACATGCACCGTATCAGTTGTCTAAACCACTTCTAGTGAGTTAATCCAAAGTCCAGTGATTATGATGAAAGCAGACAGCCTCACACCTGCTGTCAGCAGACCTAAATAAGACCAACTGAAAGATTTCACAGCCCTGAGATGCTTTAGCAAACGCACATGAGACACCCACCACCGGAGTGTGCAGCATCACTAGAAATGCTTCACCCCTGAGTGTGAGTTGTTAAAAATCTGATGTTTTACATGGTCCGAGCAGGCTTTGCATCCTTCCTAATCCTAATCATCTATCATCATATCTAATTCAATCCTAATCATATCTAGTAGCTTTGACAATTGCCAGAGTGGTTCCCAGCCGCTAGTGAAGAGTAGCCAGGAGCCCATGAAAGCGTGTTCCAAGGAGGCTTTCAAAGGCGGCAGCCGCTCGGCTCAAGCTTTGGTTTTCGATTCATGCCGTCTCATTCTGGACATCCCAGAAAACGTTGGTTTTACTGTGAATTTGCTAAAAATGCAATGTTAATTAAAAAAAAACCTTCCAGAACACTGAATATATTCATCATAGGACTATGTAACTAAACTTAATGTTTAAATGTTAAATGGATCTTTAAATGGAGGAGGTTGAAATATATTAGGAAAACCTGATGATTTCAAAATGGAAGAAGAGTGGTATTTTGTTGATAATCTGTAAGTATTTTTAAAATACTGCCCTGGGCATTAAAAGAATAGAATAATGCAATTTGCATCAACACGGGTGGACCTGGTGATTATCATACTAAGAGAAGTAAACTAGAAAAAGACAAATGCCAGATGACGTCACTTATATGTGGAATCTAAAAACAACACAAAAGAGCTCATCTGCAAAACAAAGCAGACCCACATCCTAGAGAGGCGCGCAGCACGCCAGTGTGTCTGGCTCTTGTGACACTCTGGACTGCAGCCCTCCAGGCCCCTCTGTCCACGGGGTTCTCCAGGCAAGAGTACTGGGGCGGGTTGCCACTTCCTCCCCCAGAGGATCTTCCCGACCCAGGGGTGGAACCTGCCTCTCTTACGCCTCCCTCTCTGGCAGGCAGGCCCTTTCCAGTAGTGCGACCTGGGAAGCCCTAAAGCGCAACACGAGTGAGCTCACCTACGAAGCAGAAGCAGACCCGCCGCACAGAGGCCAGACCTGGGGCTGCCAAGGAGGGCAGTGGAGAGGGCGCCCTGGGGGTTTTGGCTGGCAGATGCAAACGGTCATGTGTGAGATGGACAGAGCAGGTCCCGCTGTGCAGCACACGGAGCTGCGCAATGCCCATGCTGAGCCACAGTGGGAAGGAGCAGGAAGGAGAACGTGTGTGATAGCCGAGTCATTGTGTGGCACAGCAGAAATCAGCACAACGCCGCGAAGCAGCTAGGCACCAATAAAATTTAAAGACAACTCCCCACGCTGCAGCGCGGAGAACTTGGTGCTGGGCTCCTCTTTTGTGGTGTCTGTGCTCGTCACACTCAGACGTTTATACAGACAAAATGTGAGCTATATGAATCAACCACAGAAAAAAGTCCAATCTCAACTAATAACGATAGATTTACCCAAACTATACAATATTAAACAAAAAAAAATGATTTGTAAATTCTAAATTAAAGACATATATATTTATGTGAACTACTGTTGCACATGAAAAGCAGATACTCGGTACCAACAGATACTCCATATTAAAACAGATTTCATTTTCACCAACTCAACCCACTGACATTAGAATAATGTAACAATAAAGGTCTTCTTTGCTGGTTTAACATAACATATGAAAGGAAATCACAATATGCAATATTTAATATATCAACATTATTAGTTTTCTTCCCCTTTATAAATAATAACTCTAGACATACGTAGTTTTTAAGAAATATAACACTAGAAAATGTGTACTGCAATGAGGAAATTTAACAGTGTGCAGAAACTCTTACTTCAGAGACATTGCCATTATTTTTCCTAGAAAATGCTTTTCAGCAGGGAAAAAAAATTCAGTTCAAAGGAAACACCAGTCAAAAAATTGCTTTTGGAGCCCCAAGTAGCATATCTAAGGCATGCTGGACTCTTTCAGAAAGGAAATCAAGTGGAAAGCTTGTTGCTGTTGTTCAGCTGCTAAACTGTGTTGAGCTCTTTACAACCCCATGAGCTGCAGCCAAGCTTCCCCATCCATCACCATCTCCTTAATTTTTGCTCAGACTCATGTCCATTGAGTCGGTGATGTCATCCAGCCATCTCATCCTCTGTCGTCCCCTTCTCCTCCTGCCTTCAATCTTTCTCAGCATCAGGGTCTTTTCCAATGAGTCAGCTCTTCACATCAGGCGGCCAAAGTACTGGAGCTTCAGCTTCAGCATCAGTCCTTCCAATTAGTATTCAGGGTTTATCTCCTTTAGGATTGAGTTGTTTGATCTCCTTGCAGTCAAAGGGACTCTCATGAGTCTTCTTCAATACCACAGTTCAAAAACATCAATTCTTCAGCACTCAGCCTTTCTTATGGTCCAACTGTCACATCCATACATGATTACTGGAAAAGCCATAGCTTTGACTATATGAACCTTTGTTAGCAAAATGATGTCTCTGCTTTTTAATATGCTGTCAAGGTTGGCCGTAGCTTTCCTTCCAAAGAGCAATGTGATTCAGCACTACAGAGACAACCCTAAGTAAACAGAGGAAATTGGCTTTTGTAACATAGCAGAGCTGCAACATGGTGGGTGGAGGTTGTACCTGTGATAGAATGGAGACACCAACCAGAGCCACATCACTTGAAATCAAAGAATGAGATGAGACCGGGTCTCTGGGTAAAATACCAAAGGACCTCAGGAGTGGACTTTATCGCCTCTTTTTAAAAAAGAAAAACAAGCAGGCTGAAAGTGGTGCATTGAGGAGGAAAACTGTTAATTGATACACATTTTGATTCATTGTAGATAAACTGACTGGAGGGGAAGAAGTCATGATGGCAAACAAATTTGGATGAAGCTTTTTTTTCTAATTTATAACAGCATTATGGTCATTTATAGTCACTGAGCTCTAAGTATGCAGAAAAATATTTTTAAAGAAACTATGCAGATGTGATCCAAAATCTTACTGGCACAATTTGAAATAAGGTTAATAGTCATACGAAATCTGGGAATGAAAAAGCCCAGTGTAGGTAGGTGGCTATTCAACATAAACCCAGAATAGGTCACTTTGGCATATTAATTATTTATGAATTAAAGACATTTGAGAAACAGCCAACTCAAGAAGACACTGTGAACCCCCTTTGTCCCCCTGAAAGTGGGAGATATAAATCTCCCATGTGAAAGGTGTCCTCCCTGTACCAGGAGGCTAAAAGGAACCCTTACCACCAGAGGTAGAGAATTCAGGGCCAAGAAGACTGTGTAAACAAACAACATCAGGCGGCCAAAGTACTGGAGCTTCAGCTTCAGCATCAGTCCTTCCAATTAGTATTCAGGGTTTATCTCCTTTAGGATTGAGTTGTTTGATCTCCTTGCAGTCAAAGGGACTCTCATGAGTCTTCTTCAATACCACAGTTCAAAAACATCAATTCTTCAGCACTCAGCCTTTCTTATGGTCCAACTGTCACATCCATACATGATTACTGGAAAAGCCATAGCTTTGACTATATGAACCTTTGTTAGCAAAATGATGTCTCTGCTTTTTAATATGCTGTCAAGGTTGGCCGTAGCTTTCCTTCCAAAGAGCAATGTGATTCAGCACTACAGAGACAACCCTAAGTAAACAGAGGAAATTGGCTTTTGTAACATAGCAGAGCTGCAACATGGTGGGTGGAGGTTGTACCTGTGATAGAATGGAGACACCAACCAGAGCCACATCACTTGAAATCAAAGAATGAGATGAGACCGGGTCTCTGGGTAAAATACCAAAGGACCTCAGGAGTGGACTTTATCGCCTCTTTTTAAAAAAGAAAAACAAGCAGGCTGAAAGTGGTGCATTGAGGAGGAAAACTGTTAATTGATACACATTTTGATTCATTGTAGATAAACTGACTGGAGGGGAAGAAGTCATGATGGCAAACAAATTTGGATGAAGCTTTTTTTTCTAATTTATAACAGCATTATGGTCATTTATAGTCACTGAGCTCTAAGTATGCAGAAAAATATTTTTAAAGAAACTATGCAGATGTGATCCAAAATCTTACTGGCACAATTTGAAATAAGGTTAATAGTCATACGAAATCTGGGAATGAAAAAGCCCAGTGTAGGTAGGTGGCTATTCAACATAAACCCAGAATAGGTCACTTTGGCATATTAATTATTTATGAATTAAAGACATTTGAGAAACAGCCAACTCAAGAAGACACTGTGAACCCCCTTTGTCCCCCTGAAAGTGGGAGATATAAATCTCCCATGTGAAAGGTGTCCTCCCTGTACCAGGAGGCTAAAAGGAACCCTTACCACCAGAGGTAGAGAATTCAGGGCCAAGAAGACTGTGTAAACAAACCATGCTACTTCGCCATTCTATCATCCCGAGTCCAAACCTCTTTGTCTTGTCAGTTCTCTCACAATTAAGCTTTTGACTAAAAGTTATTAAAAAACCCTGTTTATTTCTTTGAGTCTCACATCTCTGTGGGGCTCCCATACTTACATATGTAATTAACCCATGCCTAACATCATACTTAGTAGTGAGAGGCTGGAATATTTCCCCTAAGATCAGGAGCAAGGCAAAGATATCCTTTTTCACCACTATAGGGGCAGAAAATAGATAGCTAATTGCCAGAAGTTTGGGAAGGAAGGAATGTTTCCTAGAAGAGCCATAGGAATTGTTTGGGGGGGGGGATAGAACGTATCCATATGCTATATATATATGCATATATATATATAGAGAGAGAGAGAATAGCATCCTCTGTGGCTCAGCGTAAACAATCTGCCTACAGTGCAGCAGCCCCAGGAGACTCGGGTTCGATTCCTGGGTCGGGAAGATCCCCTGGGGGAGGGCATGGCAGCCACCCCAGTATTCTCGTCTAGAGAAGCCCACTGAGTAGCCTGGCAGGCTACAGTGCATAGTGTCTCAAAAAGACACGGCTGAAGTGACTTAGGACACACACATGCCATTATGCGTGAGTCAAAACTCATAGAATGTAACAGAACAAAGAGGCAACTTCACGGATGCAAAATTTTAAAATGTTCAACCAAGAAACTGGAGGCTGCCAGCATAGAACACGGGCTTCCCAGGCGGCGCAGTGGCAAAGAAACTACCCGTCTATACTGAAGACACAGGAGACACAGGTTCGATCCCTGGGTTGGAAAGAGCTCCTGGAGAAGGAAATGGCAACTGACTCCAGTATTCTTGCCTGGAAAGTTCCATGGACAGAGGAGACTGGTGAGCTACAGTCCATGGGGGTCACAAAGAGCTGGACACGACTCAGCAACCGAGCAGAAATGCGGCATAGAGAGTATACCGAGACAAAAGAACCTAATCACGTTACAGACACACGACAGACACTCACTGAAGGGCGCGAGCGGCAAGTGCTCACCCAGCACTGTGAAGAGGGACGTTTTGACTAGCCACCTGAAGAGGAAAGCTGGGAGCAACCTCACGCTAAGCTTGCACTCTGGTTGATAACGTTGTTTGCTGCAAGGTATGGGTAAACAAATACTTTAGTAAGAGGAACAGGATTCCTTGGAGGAATGACAAAGTCTAGGGTTGAAGTAGGAAATAAAGAGGATGAGCCTGGAGCACTTTGTATCCCTAGAAAGTAAGGAAATGCTCGCGACATGGGGGCATGGCCCAAGGACACAGGAACGGACGGAAAAGCCCCCAGTGACCAGAGCCGAGACTACCTGAGCAAGGAAGTAAATAACAGACATGAAACAAATGTCCGTAAGTCTGTACATATGTAAATAAATGACTGAATAAATAAATGGGAGGGCAGAGAGAAATCGCTTAGGACAAGCAGTTCTAAATAACTGAAGTAGATACTCTGCACAGATAGAGGGAAAGCATAACTTCCCACCATGAGGAAAGTAACACAGCAGTGTGAATCAATCATACTCCGATAATTTTTCTTCAATTCTACTAATAAAGATGTAAAGGAAATCAGTCCTGAATATTCACTGGAAGGACTGATGTTGAAGCTAAAACTCCGATATTTTGGCCACACAATGCAAAGAATAGATTCATGTGAAAAGACCTTAATGCTGGGAAAGAGAGAAGGCAGGAGGAGAAGGGGACGACAGAGGATGAGTTGGTTAGATGGCATCACTGACTCAATGGGCGTGAGTTTGGGTAAACTCCGGGAGTTGGTGATGGACAGGGAGGCCTGGTGTGCTGTGGTCCATGGGGTCGCAAAGAGTCAGACACGACTGAGCAACTGAACTGAACTGAACTGGATAAGGACCTACTATATAGCACAGGGAACTCTCCTCAATACTCTGTAGTGACTTATATGGGAAAAGAAGCTAAAGAAGAGTGGATGTCCGTATATGCATAAAAAAGCACTTTGTTGTGCATCTTTGTACAGCGTCTTTGCAATCAACTTTGTTGTACAACATTGTAAATCAGCTATACTCAATACAAAATAATTTTTAAAGAAAGAGTAGAGTACAGAGAGGGGAAAGTGAAGCTGACAGCGGAGGAACCTAGCAAACACCACCTCAGCAGACAGTCAAGGTCAAGAGCGTCAGCGACAGACCATGCTGTCAGCATGTCCCCCGATAGGACATGACCCGAATGGTGTTTCACCTCATGGTCTTCCTCCCAAAATTCTATAACCTCTGACTAACAGTGAGAAAATCCAACTGAAGGCCATTCTACAAAACATCTGACCAATACCCCTCAAACACAAGAAACTCCAAGAAAGTGCCGCAGCCCAGAGGAGTCTAAAGAGACTTACTGACCCAATTTAGGGTGACATTCTCTATGGGATCCTGGATTAGAAAAAAAAATAAAGAGCGTTGGGAGACAACTGGTGATCTCTGAAAGCAAGAGTTGTAAGAATCATGCTCCAGTGTGGTTTCCTGGCGAGAACTGCTGCAAACAGCAGGACGTGTGAATAGGGAAAACTGGGCCAGGAGTACACGGGAGCATCCTGTTTTACCTTCGTAACTTTTCTGTAAATCTAAAATTACTTGGAAATGGAATGTTTATTTAAATTTTAAAATAAGGCACTGGCTTTGGTACACTGTAAAGAAAATCTCTCGGGCCAGAAAAGAATGTCTAATCAACCCCCCTGCCTGCATTCCAGTGTCTCCTTTCCTCCTCCTTCATCTCATCCTCATCCGGGGCCACGGCTCCCCCTCATCAGATGGTTCCTCTGCAGCTCTGGTCTCTCTCCTCCTTCACTTTATGCCTATCCTACAGCATCCTTTTGGAGTTCCTTTTCCCCAGCGCCCTTTATTTAAAGGTGCAGTGGACTGTCGCCAGATATTACAGTCAGTCTTCCTCGTGTAGGGATGCCTAGTCCTCTGGGGACCATGAGCATCATTACCAGTGACATGGATGAAGGTCTATCCGGAGGGCGCAGAGCAGAGCAACCACGCAGCCTCAGGGACTCTCAGGCACAAAAGGCCAGGCGACAGGTGGTGAACTCCATTAACAGCCTAAGGCCCCAGAGGACCAACTCTCCAGCATCGCTTACAAAACAGTTCCTATAGCAACGTTCTAACCTGACTGCACTTTCAAGCATGGCTTCGAGGTGGGTAGGGTGTCTCTCGCTTCAGGCCCCAGCCCTTCTTCCTGCTCCTCCCAGCCTTCCTTTATACTTACGCCATTTCTGCGTCCATAACAACAAAGAGTAATAACACCTCGCGTGTGCTTAGTGATCACTACATGCTACGTACTCACTGGATAATTTCCTTCACTCTTCATGAAGTGGCTACTATCACCATCTACAAATCATGAAGAACAAAACCAAGTTCAAAGAGGTGAAATAAATTAACCAAGGTCACATTTGCAAACGGGGGTGGGCAAGATTTGAACCAAGAAATGTATGCCTCCAGAATCCATGAGCTTAATCTCTGTACGCCCTGACTCCTACCTGGGTATCTCCCCTTCCCCCAACTCCTTTTTACGAGGTTTTAACATTTGTCATCAGTTCTCTGCCCACACCACTTAACGGTGGCCAGCTCTTGTGAGTCCTGTTTTCTTGGCATACCACTGACGTCTCCAAGAATCGGATCAGAAAGAGAGAGAAAAGGAGATGGGAGACTTGACAAAGCCCTGCAGCTGTGCTCCAGCCCTTTACTCTCCCACCTTAATTGTTGCCTCTCTGATTAGAGTCCTTACCTAACATTCTCATTTTTATTCAGACTGCCCTCAAAACTTCAAAGTTGGAAAATAACAAAATATCCTTGAAAGAATGAGGCACAAAATTACAGAATAGCAATTTTTTAGCAAGTCCCATTGTGGTCTGTGTGCAAATTCCTGAAACTGGGCATCAATCAGCTTCTATCACCATTTTTTCACCACTACACAGTTGAAGACAGAAGCTCTGAACAGTTTTAACCATTCAGACCTAATCAGTTTTCCCAAAAGTTCTCCCATTAAATCAAGAAAATGAATCTGTTCAATTAAGAAAAAACAAACTAGAATAGTACAAATAAAAATGTGTTCCCAATTTTATTAATCAAATTCAAGTGATAAATTAATACATCAAACACATCAATTTAAAGATGAAGAAAAATTTCCAAGAGAATAGTAATACAGGAACCACACATCTCTTGGTTCTTTGGTTTCCCAAGCAGAGAGTACCCTGCTCATAGTAGAAACCCAAAGAATATCTTATCAGTCAAGCAAAAAATAATTGTTTTTTTAAATTAGTTCATGGATAACTGTGTCAAAAAAGCCCAAAGTTCAAATTAAAAGTATTTTTGAATACTCTGAAGTGTCGTTTCTAGTCATTAACTATTTAAGGAGGGAACATGATGTCAAGTGAAAGGCACCGGTTCCTTCCCCACTCATTTTTCATAAGCTGCTCTGTAAGAATTTTAAACAAACCTGAAATGACCTTTCCTTATGCATATACAACTTTATTAGGAATGCAAAAACCTTTCTACACTGTTCAAACATTAGAATCTTAAAGACATTTATCAATGTTTTATTAATAGAAATAAGAAAGTGAATCTTTCAACATCACCATTCAGACAAACCAATACCTACTAAGTAGAAGGTAGTCCTACAGCTGAATACACCATCTTCTGAGCATGGAAGTCTCCTAGATTTTCAGAACATAAGCACTTAGTACAGAGTCTGTCTAATACCATTTCCTTCTTATCGGGTACTTTTTCCAGAAACAGAATTAGAATAGCTTTTTATGTGCTCAACTGAATGAGCCTTTCAAAGATGCTCTAACAATCAATATGGCCAAACAGGTGGGCAAGCTAGATGGCTGCAATCACCAGGCTACCTCCTGGATGCATCTGATGCCCCCAAAAATACAAGAGAATGTGTGCAATCACCAGGCTACCTCCTAGATGCATTTGATTTCCGAAAAAATACGAGAGAATGTGTGCAATCACCAGGCTACCTCCTGGATGCATTTGATTCCTGAAAAAATACAAGAGAATGTGTGCAATCACCAGGCTACCTCCTGGATGCATTTGATTTCCAAAAAAATACGAGAGAATGTGTTAAATAATGTATGAAGAAATAACTTTATAATCAAAATGTAATTCACTTATTTTATATAGATTACTTGCCTCCAGTATTCTGGCCTGGAGAATCCCATGAACAGAGAAGCCTGATGGGTTACAGTCCACAGGGCTGGAGCGAGTCGGACAGGACTAAGCAAGTGAGCACACACTCACTCATTATCCCCAAGTGACCTGAAATAGAAATATTATCCAAAATGCCATTTCACTGCTAAGCCTCTTTACTAATATTCAGAGAAGTTTTTATCATACTTGATGTAACTTCCTGTCATTCAGAAACCCAGACGGTTTCTTTACCTCAAGCTATCGATCACGGCACTGAAGACCCTTGACACTCATTACATAGGATAAAACTGCCCACAAAAGACTGAGGAAGAGGCCAGTGTGCACAATTAGCAAAGGAAAAGAAAAATTAATATCCCCAGATAAATACATCACAGATTATTATCTCACTTGTAGTTTTTTTTTTTTTCTTTTATTATGTCAGGAGTAAAACAAAACAGGACCCTTGGGCTCTTGGGCAACAAGCCCCTTCTCTGGCGCCCACCTCTTGATTACAGGAAATAAGCTTCATTCTGCCTCCATGACCTTCCAGGAATTCCAAAGGGTGGGTCCAAATGGAGGGAAAGTGGGGGTGTGAGACAAGTGAAAGTGAAAGCGAAATTGAAGTCACTCAGCCATGTCCAACTCTTCGCGACCCCATGGACTGCAGCCCACCAGGATCCTCCGACCATGGGATTTTCCAGGCAAGAGTGCTGGAGTGGGGTGCCATTGCCTTCTCCGGTTTTGGGTCCCTGCTGCTGCTAAGTCGCTTCAGTCGTGTTGGACTCTGTGCGACCCTATAAATGACAGCAGCCCACCAGGCTCCACCATCCCTGGGATTCCCCAGGCAAGACCACGGAGTAAGTTTCCATTTCCTTTTCCAGTGAGACAAGGGAGGCTGCACTCTCTTTTGACTGTGAGACAAGGGAGAACAGTCAAAAGAAAGAGTGCAGCCTGGGGGCGGGGTTCTGGTTCCTCCTCAAGGAGGGCACACAACAGTACCTGGAAGCAGTTTCTCAGATGCTGAGCGGCCCCCTCGCCCATCCCTGCCAGGCACGAGAAGTTGGCTGTCTGCTGCCCGCACGCATACTGACCCCACACCAGTTGGAACCAGAAGGTTGATGATGCTGACTCCCAATTACTTCACCACCAACCAATCAGAGAGCGTCCATGCGCTGAGCACGCCTTCTTTGAACCATCGCTGCCCAGCCTCTCGCCAACCCCTCCAGGCTGGGCACACAGCTCTGTGGGCAGCAGTCCACTGTGTGCCCCTCTGCCTGGAAAACAGCGAAGCTGTTCTTTTCTACTTCCTAAAAACTCTGTCTCTGAGACTCAACTCAGTGTTGGGGTCAAAAGAGCAGATTCGGCTTCAGGAGAACACGAGGTCACTGTAAAAGATCAACATTAGTGCGGATGTTCGCGTGAAAAGCTCTTCTGTCACCTCCCCAGGAGCAACACCAAACTCTAATTCCCTATGCCAAGGAGCCTATCATAGGCTCCGGGGGCACTGACCCACAGTAAGCATACAGCTCACACATACACACCTGCACACATTTCATTTTCTTTAACTTTAAATCCATATATGATTATTGAATTGAAATTTCAACACACATATAAAATTTGTTTGCTAAATCGCCACATCAGGTTCTTTTGAATATGTTATTTCGGAAGTGGTGGTGGTAGCTGCTGTTCTATTGTTGCTTTTAAATTAAGCATGAATAAAACGTTGACTAGCTTCTTAGTGACCTCCATCCCTAGAACCCTGGCCTTGGGCAGCAGGTAAGGGACTTTCATCTTGTAACTGAAAGGGATTTCTGTGTCTGCCCTGTGAACAATTACTCGAAGGAGTCTCAGAAATTGGAGTGTTTTTGCACCTAAAGAGAATCTAATAATCATGTGATTTGTTCTTCAAACAGTCCTCACGTTTACATATTCCACTTTGGAAGTCCCAGCCGTGCTCCCAACACATATCGCCTCCTAGCTCCCAACTTCCCATTTTTTGCCTTCTCTTTACAAGTTGCATCTTGAAGAGAAACCAGGAAAGATTCCCTGAGGAGCTTCAGAGCTTGTAGTCTGCACACCCCAGATGCAGAGTTGGGTAGACGAGAGCTGACATGTATCCGGAACTCACCACAGCACTGAGTGCCATTCAGAAGGCGGGGCTCGTGAAACTCCATGAGGGCGCGTTTATTGCTGAGGAAGGAACCTTCAAAGATCTAAACAAAGGCAGTCTTCACTGTGAGGGATCTGGACGTGGAGGACTGAGTAAAGACACCTGAACTGGCTCTCCCAAAACTCTGAGTGAAAGCACAGCAACAGCTCATCCTTCCCGACTCATAATGAAGAACAGACTAGGCGAACTTTTCTCCAAAGGCAAATGGAGCTGGAAACGCCCTCAAATCTCTTCAAGCAGTAAAATGAGAGCAACTAAAGCGCCTGCTGGTGAAGCCGATGGGCAAATGAAGCCGTGCGGACATACAGCGCTTGGCGCTCAGCGTGTAAAGCGATGCTCACGACTACTCTTAATGCTGTTGCCATCATCACCTTGATTTTCCTGGGATTTGGGCCTTAAAGGTTCTATTAATTTTACAATCAGCCTGAACATCTGGATGTAACGAATAATTTTTTCTCCCTGACACTTTTATCTTCCTAAATGTCCTTTGCTATATACCCAGAGCCTGAAACAGCAAATGCCAAGGAAGAGATGATCGGATGAATGTTTTAGCCCAGCTGCATTTTACGCTCGCTTCTTCCCCATCAGTTCATAGACTCCTGTGTCTTTTAGTGCATAACCGTGATTTGTTCTCCATTTCTTTACAGCCTGTACCAGAACACTCTAGTCTTCACACAGAGTGATAGCTTTTACAGCATCAGAAATTTTAAGTGGGCTATTCTCCCTCTATTGCCAATAAGCATGTTCCTGCTAAATCCATTTATCCTCTCTATCATGAGCACAAAGATGACTGGGAAGATAAGTAATAAAAGTGGGCATACTGATCTTTCTCAAAGTCTCTAAAATTACTAAATGCATGGTTTTTCTTCCACATAAAAGATTATGGAGTGACAGACCAGCACATTAAATTAGGAAAGGCATCTCAGCCACTCAGGTGTAACTCACCGAGTCCACAGCCCAGCTTTCCCACAAGCCTGCGCTACAGTCAGGCACACGTTTGCTCAAGACCCACATCACTGCAGAGGCCTGTCTGTTAGCCCATCCGGTGGTCTAATGGGGGGAATAAAAGAAATATCCCTTTTAAAGTAGACATACCAAGACATTTTTCCACGCTTCTCCTGAATTTCAAACTCTTTTTTTATTTCACTGGAGTATAGTTGATTTACAATGTTGTGTTGGTTTTGGGTGCACAGCTAAGTGGCTCAAATATGCATAAACATATATTCACTCTTTTTCACAGTCTTTTCCCTTTAGCAGCACATGAATCAGAACACAATTAAATAAGAGCAATTTAAGGGCACAGCATTCTGAATTCACCCTTCTCCATCATCTCTGGTATAAACAGTTCAAAAGAAAACTGCCTCTTAATCCAACATTACAAAACATTTTCACATGTGTTATTTTTAAAAAATCATTGCATAAAATTTAGCTTAATTTACCATATCCAACTAATTATTTTTGTTAAGAAACTCCTATTTATATTTGAGAATATTTGTTCCTGCCACTATCCTGATAAAACACAAACAGCAATAATGTAAGAAAGGCAAAGGGAAGTAGAGCGAAAACGTAGTCTGAGAAAGAATGCTTTTCATATTTAGCAAAATGGAGTTGAAAGTAGTTAGCAGAAAACAGAATGGGACTGCTGGCTTCCTGAGATGCAGATTTAGAGTGGGTTTGTCTCTCATTTGTGGTCACCAAACATTCTCTTATAACAGCAATGCTCTGGAAGCAAGCTTCTAGGCCAAAAACAAAAATTAATTTAAACCCACCCAACTAAGGTTTTTCAAACTACTCCTCTGGTGCAGGCAGATAGATAATAACAGACAATGAGTCGAAGCGTTAGACACTCAGTCATATCCGACTCTTTGTGACCCCATGGTCTGTAGCCCACCAGGCCCCTAGGGTCCATGGGATTCTCCAGGCAAGAAGACTGGAGTGGGATACCATTCTCTTCTCTGGGGGATCTTCCCACCCCAGAGATTGAACCCATGTCTTCCACATTGCAGGCAGATTCTTTACCATCTGAGCCACCAGGTAATAACAGATGATGAATTATTACAAAGATAATGAGTGAATGAGTTATTCCAAAGGGCATTTATAACTGCTAAATATTTTAAACCACTCTCTAGCTGCTCATTGGGCCACAGGAACAAAATAACACTGCCGCAGCCGTGAAAACACACCTCTCCAGCTCCAAGAAGCACAGACGGCCGCGGCTCATCTGAAATCCCCACTGCGACTGTGGGCAGGCCGCTTGCCGCGACAGCACTCTGCCAGGGATGGAATCCACCTCTGTGCGTGCGCTGCAGCAGTCCATGGGTCAGAGGACTTCGGCTGCAGGAGCCCCTGCCAGCCTTGCTGAAATGGTCTTAAAAGGGAACTGCGGTCTAAGACCTCGACTTATCTCCCTCCTATCCTCCCTTCCCTCTTGCCATCAGAAGGGCCAGACCTACATCACCGTCTGAGCTCTCTCCCATCTGTCTGTCTCTCTCTCCATGTTCCCTCACCAGCATTTCCCCAGTAAATCTAACCTAGCCTTGTTGCCTGTTACTCAGACAGCTGTAACCTATACCTATACTGTACACAAAAGAAAATGGGGAAGGTCTAGCTTTCATAAACAATCATATTTTAAGGCCAATGGATAAACATAAGAAACAAGCAACAACATTTCTCTCGTTTTCTTTTCTTTTTTTACTTATAACTATTGTAACTGAAAGTGGGATCCAGCTGCTCAAAAGTCATTAAAGAAGCCCTGTTGGTGGAAAGGAAAGTTTGCTTCATTTTGGATGCCAGCATCTGGGGTGGGGTGGAGCGGGGGAGTGGACTCCTGTCCAAAGGCAGCCACTGACAATCAGTGGGCAGGAGCTTTCATAGACAGAGGGAAGGGGTTACATGCAAAAACAGCACAGTCGGCTCTGACAGTCACTTTAAAACTGGTCATCATGGTTTGACAAGCTTCATCTTGATTGTGTCCGTCTCTTAAGGCCAGCTCTGGGAATTGTGGCAGCTCACATCACGGCCACAGTCTGGCCTGCTGCTGGTGCTAAGTCACTTCAGTCATGTCCGACTCAATGCGACCCCATAGACGGCAGCCCACCAGGCTCCCCTGTCCCTGTGATTCTCCAGGCAAGAACACTGGAGTGGGTTGCCATTTCCTTCTCCAATGCAGGAAAGTGTAAAGTCAAAGTTAAGTCGCTCAGTCGTGTCCGACTCTTCACGACCCCATGGACTGCAGCCCACCAGCCTCCTCCATCCATGGGACTTTCCAGGCAAGAGTACTGGAGTGAGGCTCCATCACCAGTCAACATGTAGTGAACCTCTTCCACCTGCTGAGGGTTCCAGTCTCTACAAGACAGTACACAGGATACGGCTCAGAATATCTGTAGACCTTGCGGAGGAACTAAAAGTCCCTGACTTCACTTAATTCTTATTATTTGCTCTCCTTTGACTGATTTCCTTCATTCTTGCATGTTCTCACTTCTCTGATGAAACTTACTCTTTGGCTAAGATATTTCCACAGACAAAAGGCAGGCAGAGGACACGGCCGTGCCAGGACCACAGGGCCCTGCTTTGTTTCGCTCCAAAGTGATGCTGGATGGAGTCTGATTTCCATTTATCAGCTTTCATTCAGGTTCAGTACCATCGTACTAATCTCCCTGATCCCTCGTAGACATCATGCCCCTACACACTCAAAAAAATAAAAAAGCATGTTCCTTTTATTTTTTAAATCCAATAAAAGAACAAGTTTCTGAGGCGGGTTTCAAGACATCGCAGAGGTGGATATGACCATTCTTAAAGGAAGTTATTTCTGTTTTTCCTTCTTTTGGGGGGATGGGGAAGCAGTTTGTGGCCGGGAATGCTACCTAATCACCAGTCCCCCTGCCCCTTCCCCTGGTCACACAGCCATCAGAGTATACACCCCAGCCTCCTTGGGTGACTGGGTGTGGCCTTGAGACTGAGGTCCCGCTGGTGTTATATGAGTAGAGACGAAGGCCACTGTGCCCACCCTTGGCCCATAAAACCTTTCCTGTGTGACTCCCCATGCTGTTTTCTCTCTCATATACCACTGCCTGCAGGCACGGCAAACCCGGAAACCACATGCTGAAGATGAAAGGCACCTGGACCTCCAAATCACCAACAGAACAAGAGTGGCTCTGACCAGGAACCCTTGGACTGCTATGTAAGCAAGAAATCAAGTCTATTGTGCTAAGCCTTTGAAATCTGGTCCCAAGCTCCTAGAGAATCCCATGGACAGAGGAGCCTGTCCACAGGACTACAGTCCACAGCGTCTCAAAGAGTCAGACCCAACTGAAGCGACAGCACGCATGCACAACGCGGAGCATCACTTTCCAACAGCATAGTCGTCTACCAGGGGCTACCTAACAGGAGGCATCAGGATGCGTGTCCTGCAAGGAAGGGATATGGAGGGTGAGGCCAGAGACTGTGAAGATGCCCACTGATGGCTCTTCCCCACACCTTGAATCTAAAGGGTCCTCTGACCTTCTTTGACCAACAGAATTCAATGGGAACCAACCACGCGCCAGCTCCAAGTCTAACCGTGGAAAGCTGAGACAGCTTTCAGCTTGAAGCCGCTGGCCACGCTGTATGGAAATCCAAGCCATCCTGCTGGAGCCAGGGCCCACCGGAGAGGCCCTGCAGGAGG
Source organism: Litocranius walleri (assembly GCA_006410535.1). Taxonomy (NCBI): domain Eukaryota; kingdom Metazoa; phylum Chordata; class Mammalia; order Artiodactyla; family Bovidae; genus Litocranius; species Litocranius walleri. The sequence goes on from SJYG01000320.1 coordinate 483,743, forward strand.
AGATGCCGTGGTGAAAGAAGCCACGCAGGCGCAGACTCAAGACACCAGAGCTGACTGCCAGCTCCACGTGCCAGCTCCTCAGTGAGGCCGCCTCGCCTTCCTCCCCGCCAGACCGTGAGCCAGCAGCCACGAGAGTGACCCCAGCTGAGTGATCCAGTCAACTCATGGAACCATGAGAAACAATGAGTTGTTTTAAGCCTGTAGGAATGTTTTAGGGGGAAAGATGAATGACACAGTTGATTTTAAATTAAGAGTTTATAGGAGAGGTGATATTTTCTCTACTGTGTTTTCAGCTCTGAAATTCAAAAATAGAAATAATTATATCCTTTTACCCTTTAAAAAGATTACTGGGGAAAAAAAATGACAAATAAACATCTTTACCTAGTAACAAACACACCCTGTTTTCAACACAAACAAAAGTAGCAATACACAGAATATTCTTGTTATTTTAAAATAAAAGGACCAAAAAAAAGCACAAATAGTCTCTTTACATCAGAAAAGCTCACACTCTACAGAAAGAGAGTGAAGGCTGCAAAACCCCTTTCCCACTTCTCTCATATCCACTTTCACGCCTTCCTCCAGAGGCAGCTACTTAGCGCCTTTAAACCTGGTGTGCTTTATTCTTCCAGGTCTGCTCTATGCAACGTCTGTATGTTTGTGCATTGTGTTAGTTTTCAACCCACATGTTCCTTTTTGAGAGAACAAATATGCTATAAATACAGACTCTATCAAGGGACTCAGGCCTCACTCACATGCTCTCTGTTTTGTCCAGCTCACATTCAGAAGCTTTCTCCTCCAGGACCGAGACTGAGCCACCAGCTGCTTCTGTCCTCTGACATGAGCAAACCACATCAGAAGAAGAGCTCCTGAAATCCGGACTATCTTTCCCACAAAGCAGTTTTAGATTGCTTTGATTTTAGGCATTTTCATTCCATAAATACTTATTTTTATGTTTCCACTATTTCCCAGTAGTCTTCAATTAAGGGGGAAAAAAGGATGATGGAAGGTAAAGCTCTGATGTTGACAGTCCTCAGTAACTCCCTGGTAACAAGGATTGTGGGAGTTTCCCAGCTGGCTCAGTGGTAAAGAACCCATCTGCCAAGGCAGGAAACGAGGGTTCAGTCCCTGGGTTGGGAAGATCCCCTGGAGAAGGAAACAGCAACCCACTCCAGTATTCCTGTCTGGAAGTCTCCTGGACGAGGAGCCTGGTCAGACTGCAGTCCATGGGGTTGCAAAGAGTCAGACATGACTTAGCGACTGAACAGCCACAACAATTGTGAGAGCAGGATAAACCCTTACTGCCTCAAAATCATATAAAGTCAAAGTTAAGTCGCTCAGTCGTGTCCGACTCTTCACGACCCCATGGACTGCAGCCCACCAGCCTCCTCCATCCATGGGACTTTCCAGGCAAGAGTACTGGAGTGAGGCTCCATCACCAGTCAACATGTAGTGAACCTCTTCCACCTGCTGAGGGTTCCAGTCTCTACAAGACAGTACACAGGATACGGCTCAGAATATCTGTAGACCTTGCGGAGGAACTAAAAGTCCCTGACTTCACTTAATTCTTATTATTTGCTCTCCTTTGACTGATTTCCTTCATTCTTGCATGTTCTCACTTCTCTGATGAAACTTACTCTTTGGCTAAGATATTTCCACAGACAAAAGGCAGGCAGAGGACACGGCCGTGCCAGGACCACAGGGCCCTGCTTTGTTTCGCTCCAAAGTGATGCTGGATGGAGTCTGATTTCCATTTATCAGCTTTCATTCAGGTTCAGTACCATCGTACTAATCTCCCTGATCCCTCGTAGACATCATGCCCCTACACACTCAAAAAAATAAAAAAGCATGTTCCTTTTATTTTTTAAATCCAATAAAAGAACAAGTTTCTGAGGCGGGTTTCAAGACATCGCAGAGGTGGATATGACCATTCTTAAAGGAAGTTATTTCTGTTTTTCCTTCTTTTGGGGGGATGGGGAAGCAGTTTGTGGCCGGGAATGCTACCTAATCACCAGTCCCCCTGCCCCTTCCCCTGGTCACACAGCCATCAGAGTATACACCCCAGCCTCCTTGGGTGACTGGGTGTGGCCTTGAGACTGAGGTCCCGCTGGTGTTATATGAGTAGAGACGAAGGCCACTGTGCCCACCCTTGGCCCATAAAACCTTTCCTGTGTGACTCCCCATGCTGTTTTCTCTCTCATATACCACTGCCTGCAGGCACGGCAAACCCGGAAACCACATGCTGAAGATGAAAGGCACCTGGACCTCCAAATCACCAACAGAACAAGAGTGGCTCTGACCAGGAACCCTTGGACTGCTATGTAAGCAAGAAATCAAGTCTATTGTGCTAAGCCTTTGAAATCTGGTCCCAAGCTCCTAGAGAATCCCATGGACAGAGGAGCCTGTCCACAGGACTACAGTCCACAGCGTCTCAAAGAGTCAGACCCAACTGAAGCGACAGCACGCATGCACAACGCGGAGCATCACTTTCCAACAGCATAGTCGTCTACCAGGGGCTACCTAACAGGAGGCATCAGGATGCGTGTCCTGCAAGGAAGGGATATGGAGGGTGAGGCCAGAGACTGTGAAGATGCCCACTGATGGCTCTTCCCCACACCTTGAATCTAAAGGGTCCTCTGACCTTCTTTGACCAACAGAATTCAATGGGAACCAACCACGCGCCAGCTCCAAGTCTAACCGTGGAAAGCTGAGACAGCTTTCAGCTTGAAGCCGCTGGCCACGCTGTATGGAAATCCAAGCCATCCTGCTGGAGCCAGGGCCCACCGGAGAGGCCCTGCAGGAGGAGATGCCGTGGTGAAAGAAGCCACGCAGGCGCAGACTCAAGACACCAGAGCTGACTGCCAGCTCCACGTGCCAGCTCCTCAGTGAGGCCGCCTCGCCTTCCTCCCCGCCAGACCGTGAGCCAGCAGCCACGAGAGTGACCCCAGCTGAGTGATCCAGTCAACTCATGGAACCATGAGAAACAATGAGTTGTTTTAAGCCTGTAGGAATGTTTTAGGGGGAAAGATGAATGACACAGTTGATTTTAAATTAAGAGTTTATAGGAGAGGTGATATTTTCTCTACTGTGTTTTCAGCTCTGAAATTCAAAAATAGAAATAATTATATCCTTTTACCCTTTAAAAAGATTACTGGGGAAAAAAAATGACAAATAAACATCTTTACCTAGTAACAAACACACCCTGTTTTCAACACAAACAAAAGTAGCAATACACAGAATATTCTTGTTATTTTAAAATAAAAGGACCAAAAAAAAGCACAAATAGTCTCTTTACATCAGAAAAGCTCACACTCTACAGAAAGAGAGTGAAGGCTGCAAAACCCCTTTCCCACTTCTCTCATATCCACTTTCACGCCTTCCTCCAGAGGCAGCTACTTAGCGCCTTTAAACCTGGTGTGCTTTATTCTTCCAGGTCTGCTCTATGCAACGTCTGTATGTTTGTGCATTGTGTTAGTTTTCAACCCACATGTTCCTTTTTGAGAGAACAAATATGCTATAAATACAGACTCTATCAAGGGACTCAGGCCTCACTCACATGCTCTCTGTTTTGTCCAGCTCACATTCAGAAGCTTTCTCCTCCAGGACCGAGACTGAGCCACCAGCTGCTTCTGTCCTCTGACATGAGCAAACCACATCAGAAGAAGAGCTCCTGAAATCCGGACTATCTTTCCCACAAAGCAGTTTTAGATTGCTTTGATTTTAGGCATTTTCATTCCATAAATACTTATTTTTATGTTTCCACTATTTCCCAGTAGTCTTCAATTAAGGGGGAAAAAAGGATGATGGAAGGTAAAGCTCTGATGTTGACAGTCCTCAGTAACTCCCTGGTAACAAGGATTGTGGGAGTTTCCCAGCTGGCTCAGTGGTAAAGAACCCATCTGCCAAGGCAGGAAACGAGGGTTCAGTCCCTGGGTTGGGAAGATCCCCTGGAGAAGGAAACAGCAACCCACTCCAGTATTCCTGTCTGGAAGTCTCCTGGACGAGGAGCCTGGTCAGACTGCAGTCCATGGGGTTGCAAAGAGTCAGACATGACTTAGCGACTGAACAGCCACAACAATTGTGAGAGCAGGATAAACCCTTACTGCCTCAAAATCATAACACTTGTCTCAAGCCTGGCTAGACAGACAGATAGACAGAAAGGCATGAGGCAAACAGAAAGATTTGAGAATGCAGAGAATTTTCTCCAGAGAGATCTCTCGCACTTGAGTGATCTTGAATAGTGTAGGTTCTCAGATTCTCCCGTCAACAGTGGAAAAGCTAATTACTCTCCAGAGAGATTTCTGGGGTCAAAGTTGCCAGGTTTCTTGAATGCCAGGCATTGATAGGGGATTCTTTACCACTCAGCCAACAGAGAAGCTCCAAGTAAAACTTACCTTGGATCTTATATAAAATTTCACAAATTTATGCAAAATGCCACTCAAAACATATACAATTAAATATCAAAATAAAGTTACTGTATGGCAACTACCACTGTATGCTAAAAGAAACATATTTCCTCTATAATGGAAAAGCTAAAATGTGTTTGTTCACTAACGGCAAAAACTGTAATAATACAGATAACATTACCTGTAATCACTTTCATCACATCACAGAATTTAATAACTGCTCATTGCAGTCACTGAATTGTATTTTTATCTGGCAAACAAAGATGCATCAGCCATAACCAAGTCTATTAAATATGCTATCAAAATAAAATATAATTGGTGGATAAATACAATGTCTAAAGACATTTCCAGGGCACACAAGAAAAGGTGATTCTCTTTTGAAGCAATAACTCCAAACAGACTCCTTCATTAGTAACAGAATAAGATTAGGACATCTTTGCATCTGGTATCAACAGAAAACATGTCTCCATTTGTGAGAAAACTCCATGGAGTCAATTATGCTTTAGCCTCAGGCAATAATATAGTTGAGACAGAAAAGTTTTATTTCACTTCATAAGAAATATACACTTAGCCCTATGTTTCTTCAACAGTTAGGCTATATCCCTTTGAGGATGTGATTGTGTCAGGAAGACAGAGGACAATAATAGCAATGACGGGCTGCATCTCGCAAAGGGGGCCCAGATGATGTCTCCTGAATCACATATTCCCCTCACGAGGCAACTCCATCCATTAAAAAGGGAAATCCATGCTTCTCCCCTTGAAGCTGGCTGGACTTTTATGACAGCTCGGTGAGCGCAGCGCAGTGAAGTGACCTGGTGTGACTTCCGAAGCTCCCGAATAAAAGACTGCTTGGTGTCCCCTGGCTACCGAGCCCTGGGCCTCTCTGCATGCAAGCTAACTGCCTTGAAGCAGGCATGCGGTGAGGAGACCCACATCACCCACAGGCGAAACAGACGGGGAAATGCAGAGACCTCTTGAAGAGAGGCGTCCAGTCAGCCCTCAGCCACTCCAGACCCCCACACTCTCAGCTACAGCCCCTCCAACCAGAGCCAGTCACAGAAGCCCTTCCTGGAATCCTGGCCCGCAGAGACTATGAGAGAGAACAAGACGGTAGTTCCGACTCTGAAGGTGAAAGGTCACCTGGCTTCACGGGAAAAGTATCCCGAGACGACGTGATAGCTAAGAAATGGATTTGTTTAGAGAGAAACACACTCCATAGGCCGAGTGTGGGCATCCCAAAGGCCCTGAAATATGATGTGGTTAGTTTTCACGGGCTGGGTAATTTCATAGGCTAATGAGTGGGAGAATTATTACAGTTATTTGGGGAAAGCGATGGAGATTTCCAGAAACTGGGCCAGCGCCCACTTGGTGGCCTCCTCCCGTCGCCCTGAGAACGGCCATGCTGCCTGTGGGTATGCCACGCAGATGCTGGTGTGCTACACGGCGCGCGTGATGAGCCTCAAGCTCTACCAGAGGCTGGGCCTTCCACCACCTTGGGCCTAGCTGGTTCTGACCAGCCTTCATCACGTACCACAGCCACGTCCTTCCTTTACACGCGTGCCCTGCCTCTTTCCCTCCTGTCTCAGTTTTGTTCTCTTTTACTGTTTCCCAGAGCCTTTTTACATAACAATGACAACGAGAATAATAGCTGATATACGCTGAGCCAGAACTGTGTGCCAGGCAGTGTTTCCAAAAAAATTACATGTATTAATTCATTTAATTATTTTGAAAACTCTGAGATAAGTATTCTGTTTCAAAATACTGAGCAAAGAGTGCTTTTGTAACTTCCTTAAGATCACAGTAGTATGTGGCAAACAGAGAGTCTAGCTCCTCAGCTAACACTTCTATTCTAGTATTTTATTTTATTATAGACATAAAGTATATGTAACACTGATAACACAATTGAAAAAAATAAACCACTGTCAAAAATATATACACATATCACAATTATATTATTGGATAGAATAAAATATTCAAAGCTTTGTAAGATAACCCTCAAAACTTCAGAGAAATATCTGTTTGAAACTCTTCATCTCTTTGGAAAGCAAGCCTTTTGGAAAGCACTTCCTGAAAACATGTTTTCATTTTGTTTTGCTTTATTATCATGAACTTGAACTTTCTGTGAGGGTCATGCTAAGAAAAAGTGATATGAAAATTGTTTCCACATAACTTATAAAGAAGTAATGTCATATAGACAGGCCTCTTGACCATTCCTGTGAGTAAGGACCTGTGAAAATTTCATATAAGGTTGTTGTACCTTTTCTGACATGAACTTAATTATCTGCTTTCTCTTATTTTGATTTAAATTATTAACTTTAACAAGCAGGCAGGATCCAAAAATGAAATATAAGAATACCTGTACTTATCCTGGGAATTTATATAGAAAAAAAGCATTGAGAAGTGTTTGTCATGTTGAGGACAAAAAAGAGTTTAACATACTGATTATTCATAACAAATCCTAAAGAGTATGCGTCAGGACCCAAATCTTCAGTTTCTCACTGCTGCAGGGTGGTGGTAAATCTCAGCCCTATACCTGGAAGAATGACCTCTGAAGAGGTCCCATCTGAATCTCCCTCAGTGGGCTTCTCCTCCAACAGGCCTCCATCTGCCTTTTGTGGAACTCCAGGCAAGAGCATGAATAGCAGCCTGCACACCACACGCATGAACATGTGAAAGCTGTGCTCTATGCTGCACCCACTGATTGGCTTGCATGTCCATCCAAGGGCCCTAGAGCCACTTATAAGACGTCACCATGGGGACCCAGAGGCTAAAGGAGTTGCCCTGAGCATCAGAAGCCAGGCAGAGCAAGGTGGATATTTGCCTATCGATCACACTTGTTCACCAAACTTAAGGAAATTCCCTTTTGTTAGGCAATATATGTTGGGTTTATGCATGCTTCATTTTGGAAGTCACTGCAGACTCTAGAAAAAAAATGGTACAAATGAACTTATTTACAAAACAGAAATAGAGTCATAGATGTAGAAAACAAACACAGTTCCCAGCAGGGAAAGGGGGAGGAGGGATAAACTGGGAGATTAGGATTGACATACACGTACTACCATGTATAAAACAGGCAACTAACAAGGCCCTACTTTACAGCACAGAGAACTCTACTCAACACTCTGTAATGACCTATACGGAAAAAGAAACAAAACAGGGTGGATGCAGGTATAACTGGATCCCTTTGCTGTACACCTGAAATTAACACATTGTAAAACAGCTATATTCCAATAAAACTTTATAAAGAAAAGACATACAGATGACTGACAAACACATGAAAAGATGCTCTCTCATTATCAGAGAAATGAGAGTCAAAACCACAGTGAGGTACCATCTCACGCCAGTCAGAATGGCTGCTGTCCAAAAGTCTACAAGCAATAAATGCTGGAGAGGGTGTGGAGAAAAGGGAACCCTCTTACACTGTTGGTGGGAATGCAAACTAGTACAGCCACTATGGAGAACAGTGTGGAGAGTCCTTAAAAAACTGGAAATAGAACTGCCATATGACCCAGCGATCCCACTGCTGGGCATACACACCAAGGAAACCAGAATTGAAAGAGACATGTGTACCCTAATGTTCATTGCAGCACTGTTTATAATAGCCAGGACATGGAAGCAACCTAGGTATCCGTCAGCAGATGAATGGATAAGAAGGCTGTGGTACATATACACAATGGAGTATTACTCAGCCATTAGAAAGAATACATTTGAATCAGTTCTAATGAGGTGGATGAAACTGGAGCCTATTATACAGAGTGAAGTGAGTCAGAAAGAAAAACACCAACACAGTATATTAATACATATATATGGAATTTAGAAAGATGCTAATGACCTTATATGCGAGACAGCAAACGAGACACAGATGTAAAGAACAGACTTTTGGACCCTGTGGGAGAGGGAGAGGGTACGACGATTTGGGAGAATGGCACTGAAACATGTATATTGTCATATGTGAAACAGATCACCAGTCCAGGTTCAATGCATGAGGCAGGGTACTCAGGGCTGGTGCACTGGGATGACCCAGAGGGATGGGATGGGGAGGGAGCGAGGAGGGGGGTTCAGGATGGGGGACACACGTATACCTGTGGCTGATTTATGTCGATGTACGGCAAAAACCACCACAGTATTGTAAAGTAATTAGCCTCCAATTAAAATAAATTAATTTTTAAAAGAACAATGCTGTGTGTTTCCTGGTAGCATACAGATGGATTCATCTTCTGGATTTGACTTCTCACTGAACCGAGTACCTGGGGAGGCAAAAACGTTCACCCTAACACCCCATACAGTGCAACTCCAGCTGCACCATCAGAAGGCTCTGCAGCCTAAGGAATTACTCAAAACAGAGTCTGACTTGAAATGGTGACTTTTTCAGGAGCAAAATTTCAGGGATACTCTTATTTTTAAATTTTCTTTTAACGTTCTCTCAATGGCTTCAGAAGGTGAACTGCAAGAGGTATAATGTATTTAGGACTTCACTTACCAAACAAACGCAGTCAGAGACGATATGAAAGCTCTGCAGCCCTCAGTCACACAGCTTAGCAAGAAGCACGAAACAGCTGTCGCGTAGCCCGCGATTCGGCATCCTTGCCATCAAAGGTGGTTTTAAACACACCATTCAAACGCCCACTGACAGCAGGACTCTTGCTGGGTATTAATCTGCCAGGATGGATCTGGACAAACAGCAATGTCTCTCAATTAGAAGCACAGACTTCAATAACGGGAAATAAAATCTTGGTGGCGTGAACAGGACACAGGTGGGTAATTGACAAGCTTGCGTAATGTGGAAAAAATCATAGGTTAGAGGAAAAGTCATGACAATAACATGAAGCTCTGGGCTCGCCCCACTGCTTTGGGCTCACCCAGATCAAAACCCTCTACAGGCATTATCTCCATCACTCCTACTGCCCCTCCTGCTGCAGGGCAGGGGCAGGGCAGATGAGCGGCAGGGTGGCTTCCGGCCCTCGGCACCCTGCGTGGCCGCCTTCTCTGAACTTCTCTTTTCTGTAACAGAGGGTGAGATTAGGTTCCCAGTCACAGATGGAGATGTAACGCAGAATCAGTTCTTCAGCCAATTCGTCGCTTTCCCCAGCTTGTCACACTCCACAGAGAACTAAAACATCTCCGTCTATAGGGACATTAGTAATGGGCTGTGACTGTCTCTGAAAGAGAGTTCAAAGACATCAAAGACCTCTGTAACGACTAATTAGAGGCGTGCTTAGCTACATGAGATTATTTCAGAAGGCAGGTTGGCTCTGGGATTCATTTGTTGCTCAACATCCCAGATATTTCAGATACTAGACTGTTCAGCCAGTCCCCTCCAGCTTCCTACTAGACAGATCATGTACACACTCTAGTGTCTGTGTGAGTGGATTCATGAAAACCAGGGGAAATTAAAAACAAAACCTTTTGCTGTCGTGCACACTGACTCTTCTGAAAGTCAGATTTCCATAATGTTGTTTCACATCTCTTTATTCATTGTATTTCAGGAAAAAGTAAGCCTCTATGAAATATGACTATGCTTCAAATGCTACTCATTCATGTGATATCAATCAAAATTGTCAAACTACTGCTTATCTTCCTTGAGGGAGAAAAAAATTGCACTGGCTCGGAACCCTGTTTCTATGATCTACAAACCTTTATATATGCTAATAATTTTACTCTATTAGAAGATTCTACTGGGTGACTGTTCCTTTGATGATCCATCCAAGAATTATACCTGCCATGTCAAATTGTCTTGGAAAATAAAATGTCAAAACCACATCTGCATTAAAATTTTAAATCAGTGACATCACTTTCAGAATATAATTAGTCAGGAAAAAGTACAACCATTTTTTTTAATTGCTGGAAAACACTCACTTTGACTCTGGAAATACAGCTAAACAAGAAGAATTACATGCGATTTCTCAGTTTGTATCTGCACAGAGCCACTGCCTTGAATTTTTATATGAAATAAAATAATCAGTATTCATAATTGAGTGAGCTATAACAACGCCCAAATTTTCAGAAGAAATACCATTTTTAGAAGTGTATCCCTTACAGGAAAGTTCCAGAGTCACTTAGGGACTAAGTTCAAGTACTTACTGATTTGAATAATTTGGCCCTATGTACAGATTTTGCGTTTCCATTGAAATTCAACTGCTTGTATGAAAGGCTGAGTTAAGGCTGCCACGTGTGGCTGCCAGGATCTGCTACTAGCTATTGACAATCTTGCTACTCTAAGAGTGGCCCTAGGCATCATCTCGGATTCACTAGAAATGTGGACTTGTAGGTCCCACTAAACTAAAGCCTCCATCTACTGAGTCAGAGTCTGCATTTTAACATGATCTAAAGAAGACTGTTATGCACATAAAAACTGGGGAAGCACTGAGTTAAACATTCTCAGAAAACTAAAGCACAAAAGGAAAGAAACTGTCTCAGCAAAACTACAGGCAGCATATTTGGTCCAGTCCATCTTTTACCCACCATATCACCAACGCTCTACCTCGCCCCCATTTTCACACTATGCCCTGGTTTGTTGCGTGCGTGCTAAGTCACTTCAGCCATGTCTAACTCCGCAACCCTGTGGTCTGTAGCCTGCCAGGCTCCTCTGTCCGTGGGATTCTCCAGGATTGCCACGCCCTTCTCCACAGGACCTTCCTGATGTAAGGACAGAACCCACGTCTCTTGCATCTCCTGCACTGGCAGGCAGGTTCTTTACGACTAGGGCCACCCCATGAGGAGCCCACCTTGAGCTGTTAGATGAATTTAAGAAAGAAACAAACACAGCCAAAAGGCCCGTTGTTGGCCTCCTGGATTTTCAGCAATGGTATTTCTGCCTCAATAACTGAGAAGGAAGACTTTATGTCACACCAGGGGTGAAAGGAAACAAGAGAAGAGCTTTGGGGTCCCAAGAGGAATCTACAGTTTTGCTTTGTTTCAGAGGCTGTCTAATTTTTGCTCTTCTTGATTTTAATTAATCAGCTCACCATTCTCCCTTGTGACATATGGGTGTCATCAATGGAAGCAAAGTACATTTGAACTTTTTCTGCTTCTGTAATATTGTATTGCCCTCATGTCATATCACTATGAAAATGTCACTGAACTCTTCTAAATATTAAATTCTAAGCAGAAGCTATAAATAAAGGCAGTGCCATTTCTCTGGATGTGAACGAATTCGTAGAGAAATTTGATAGAATTCTCCTACTGACATTGAAACATGGAGTCAATAACAAAGTGGAAATTTCCACAACAGTAAGAAGAGGTCTCACAGGTACCCCAACCACCCATGTAGAATTGTGCCTTCTAAAACCTCAGATCATGGGATGTTAAATGTTGAGCTTTCTCACCAAAGGTCTTTTGAAATAAAACTCTATTTCCAGGGAATGTTTAGTATTTTTTTTAATTTATTTATTTTAATTGGAGGCTAATTACTTTAACAGTCAACATTTTGAAACATTTGGAATATGGCTCAGGTCATGCAAGTTACAGTAAACTCACAAAAGGCTACCGCTAGCCCTGTTTTCACTTTCCTGCATTGGAGAAGGAAATGGCACCCACTCCAGTGTTCCTGCCTGGAGAATCCCAGGGACGGGGGAGCCTGGTGGGCTGCCGTCTATGGGGTCGCACAGAGTCGGACACGACTAAGCGACTTAGCAGCAGCCCTGTTTTTCTCATGGGTGCCAGATATCATAAGCAGTTTTCAGGGGAGCAGTTGCCAGAATTCCACAGGTCCTCTACTTCAGCCTGAAAAACTCCAGTATAACCTCTATAATTTTGTTTCGGTCATACGCTGCATCTTAACTAACCCACCCCAGAAGTCAACATAACTTTTAAAAAACCCACCAAGTTTATGATCCTCACAGATTCTGGGAGTCTGGTGGATTCAGACCGGGCGGAGCAGGGACGGGAGGCCTCTGCTCTCTGGTGTTTGGGGCCTCCCCTGAGAACTGCACAGCAGGGAGTGAGTCGAGCGGACGGTGTGGGATCCCAGAGCCGGGACCAGGATTGCAGATGGAGACCGTGAACCAGCATCTCTACAGAGACCCCGGCAGGTGGCCTGGGCCTCCACACAGCATGGTGGCTGCAGGGCAGCTGGACTTCTCACCCCTTCGTGGTCACGGCCTCTAAAGCAAGGGTCCCAGAGCAGATGGCGGAAGCTGCGTGGGCTCTGTGACTCTGCCTCAGCAGTCGCCTAGGGTCTCTTCCACCATATTTTGATGGTGAAGCTATCACAAACCTGCTCAAACTCAAGGGAAGAGGACACAGACCCCAACCCCAATGAAAATACTGTCAAAGAACCTGAGGCAATATGTTAAATCTGCCACCTTTCCATCCAGTTTAAGGGCAGTACTTCCATTTGGGAAACAGTTCCAAAGTTGCATGAAAAAATCAAAGGAAAAAAAAAAGTGCTGATCAAATCCAACCCTGCTATTTTGCAGTTGAAGAAAGTGGTCTTAGCTGAAGGAAAATCATACACAACTTATTTCTGTTCCTCTCATCGTTTGAACTGGGTGGCATGCATTTCTCTCAGATTTAACCTCAATATGCTTAGCACTTTAAGAAGAGGACTTTCCTTGTTACTGATGAGAATAATTCATCCTGTGTACCACCTGGAAGCGCCACAAAAGGCATAAAGTCACCACTTTTAACGATATTTACCTGCCACAGTCACTGTGAATGCCTGAAAGGTTAATCTTCAGAATAAAATAGTTTATCTCTGTCCATTGAAAATGTTCTTTACCCAGACACAGACAGAACCTGTTTTTCTCATGGGTGCCAGATATCATAAGCAGTTTTCAGGGGAGCAGTTGCCAGAATTCCACAGGTCCTCTACTTCAGCCTGAAAAACTCCAGTATAACCTCTATAATTTTGTTTCGGTCATACGCTGCATCTTAACTAACCCACCCCAGAAGTCAACATAACTTTTAAAAAACCCACCAAGTTTATGATCCTCACAGATTCTGGGAGTCTGGTGGATTCAGACCGGGCGGAGCAGGGACGGGAGGCCTCTGCTCTCTGGTGTTTGGGGCCTCCCCTGAGAACTGCACAGCAGGGAGTGAGTCGAGCGGACGGTGTGGGATCCCAGAGCCGGGACCAGGATTGCAGATGGAGACCGTGAACCAGCATCTCTACAGAGACCCCGGCAGGTGGCCTGGGCCTCCACACAGCATGGTGGCTGCAGGGCAGCTGGACTTCTCACCCCTTCGTGGTCACGGCCTCTAAAGCAAGGGTCCCAGAGCAGATGGCGGAAGCTGCGTGGGCTCTGTGACTCTGCCTCAGCAGTCGCCTAGGGTCTCTTCCACCATATTTTGATGGTGAAGCTATCACAAACCTGCTCAAACTCAAGGGAAGAGGACACAGACCCCAACCCCAATGAAAATACTGTCAAAGAACCTGAGGCAATATGTTAAATCTGCCACCTTTCCATCCAGTTTAAGGGCAGTACTTCCATTTGGGAAACAGTTCCAAAGTTGCATGAAAAAATCAAAGGAAAAAAAAAAGTGCTGATCAAATCCAACCCTGCTATTTTGCAGTTGAAGAAAGTGGTCTTAGCTGAAGGAAAATCATACACAACTTATTTCTGTTCCTCTCATCGTTTGAACTGGGTGGCATGCATTTCTCTCAGATTTAACCTCAATATGCTTAGCACTTTAAGAAGAGGACTTTCCTTGTTACTGATGAGAATAATTCATCCTGTGTACCACCTGGAAGCGCCACAAAAGGCATAAAGTCACCACTTTTAACGATATTTACCTGCCACAGTCACTGTGAATGCCTGAAAGGTTAATCTTCAGAATAAAATAGTTTATCTCTGTCCATTGAAAATGTTCTTTACCCAGACACAGACAGACAGGTTCTCTCCACACCCTGTATCTGTTAAGAGTCCTCAGTCACTCTTACAGAGTGAGACAGAGTTGAAATGCATTCAACCAGGTAGAGACAGCATGGAAACGATGGGAGTCTAGAAACCATACAGGAAGACGGTGACCTTTCTCAAGGTCAAAGGGGAAGAGGAGTTTTCCATAAGGAGAGAGAGGAATTTCACTGCTATAAAGAACCATAATAAAAGCTACCTGGGAGGGAACTTCCTGGTGGTCCAGGGGTAAAGAATCCATGCTCCCCGGTGGGGCAGCTAGAGTGCACATGCCTCAGCTGAGAGTTTGCAGCTAAGACTCAGGACAACCGAGTAAATAAATAAATGAAAACTTAAAAATACATGGGAAAGTAGTAAATCGTTCCAAGGCTGACAGAATACAGTAAAAAGAGCTAAAAAAAAAAAAAAGTGGAAGCGTTAACTGAGAAGATGGAGGAGAGGCTGCAGGGACTGGATGCTCCTATTCTTTTCCCAGTCCTGGGGGTCACACCAGGCAGAGTGGGGGCCAGCTGCACCAGTCAGGGAGCCTGTGAGATAGGGTGTTACTTGTTTATCACAAACATAGACGTCTAAGCCACTGGACCACCTTTCATAGTTGTCTGTGTGTGTGTGTATAAGAGAGGTAACAAGATATTAAATTATTTTTAAAAGAATGTCTTAGAAAATGTCTTCTTAAAATTACACTATTTCATCAGTTGTTTAAAAAAATACCAGCATTTCATGGTCCGTTATCTCTGATTAGGCTTCAGGCCCCATCATCAGAAGCTATGATAGGCAGAATAAGAATGTTCCAAGAGACATTTATTCCATGAGAAAATTTTCCAATTAAAAAATCAAGAAACTTTGATGAAACTAGAATTGAAGTGAGGTAGCTAATGATCCATAATTAAACTAGTTTCCATAGAAATCAAAGCAAAAAAACAGACTTTAATTTTTAAAATTTTTTTCTAAAAGCTCAAACAGCACAGAATCTGAGTCCATAAAGCCTGAATTCATACAGTCACTGATCAGGCCCATTAAAGACAAACCAAGGTTTTTTCACAGAAAAAGAAAAACTACACATTAGTTTCATAGCTTTGCTTTACATTCTTTCTTGAAGAGTCCCTTGCCTAGAACAATCAGTCCACAATGAGTAAAGACAGTGAGTTAATCACCAAGGGTATAGCACAGAGGGCCCCATCTGTTCCATGGCAACACCTGCTGATGCCAGGATGACGTGGTGAACGGTGAAAAGCAGAGCAGAAGAAATGTCTTGATGATAAACAATTCGGTCAAATGAGTAAATGAACCACTTATTTAAATCCCAAGTGAACCAGCTTTAAGAATGAAAAGCTGTTGAGGGCCAACATCCTGAAATAAGGAGTAGGAAATGGCAACCCACTCAGGTACTCTTCCCTGGAGAATCCCATGGACAGAGAAACTCAACAGGCTACAATCCATAGGATCGCAAAGACTCAGCCGCAACCGAAGAGACTTAGCAACAGGCATACTGAAATAATCTTGTCAAGTTGTTCCCTCGTTAACCATCACATTTTTTTAATAACCATCTTGTAAAACTTTCTAACAAAACAAGTCATTTTCTTCCCGGTCCAAATCTCGCCTGTGCTCTGCTACACACAGAGTCCCCACTGCAGTCAGAGCCACTGGGGTCAAAGGTGTGAACTGGGTCCCAAGGGGAACAGCAGGCCCGAGCCTGCCTCATGGCTCAGAGCAAGACTGGTCTATTAAGTCCACAAGCCTGGAAGGTAAATTGTTACTTTATAAATTTGTGTTTATTGTTTCTGCCAATATGCGAAGGGGAAAATGGAAGTAAAACCCTTAATAATCAAAGGCTAGGACTTGACTCCATTCTCTGCTTGTGACTTTTCCAGTCACATGGATATTCCAATCCCCACAACAGTCGA
This sequence comes from Litocranius walleri, assembly GCA_006410535.1. Lineage (NCBI taxonomy): Eukaryota > Metazoa > Chordata > Mammalia > Artiodactyla > Bovidae > Litocranius > Litocranius walleri. Next base: position 499,904 of record SJYG01000320.1, read on the forward strand.
CTACACTCAGTACCCATCACCATCCATCTGAAGGAGCTAGGAACATGGGTTGATGGCAAGTAACTGGCTCTTCTGAGGCTTCCAGGCCACAGCTATGTCAGCTCAGCTTCTGATCCCAAATTCTTAATGACCTACAACTCACTCATGACTGCAAGACAAATACCTTTTTTTTTGCAAGAAAGACAAAAACTTTCTTACTTTACACTCACTTCCGGAAACTTGTCTCTTCAGTCCTTCGAGTCACCAGCCTTTCATCCCTTCCCTTCCATTTGTAGTCTGTGTTGGTCTCAAGATTAACCAACTGAACTAATCTCTAATCATCATCCTTTGTTCTCCTGCCCCAATACCTGCTAGAACCTGAGCGGGTAAGGTTCCAACACCTGCGTGATGCTAAACTCCCATTCCGCAGCCTCCACTGGAATGGAAGAACCAGCAGCCAGTCCTGTCACACATCCTCAGTCAGTTTCTTTCCTACCCTCCAGTGGTTCTTCCATTCCAGTGGAGGATGTGGAATGGGAATTTAGCAAGGTGCTCTTTGACACGGCATCATGGATGCCTAGCCCACCACTGCCTCCACTGTGCTCCTTGACACGGCATCATGGATGCCTAGCCCACCACTGCCTCCCCTGGAGTTCAGGGTGTCCAGCATCATGGCTGCAGTCACCCTCTGCAGTGATTTCGGAGCCCAAGAAAATAAAGTCTGTCAGTTTCCATTTTCCCCCATCAATTTGCCATGAAGTGATGGGACCAGATGCCCTGGTCTTAGTTTTTTGAATGCTGAGGTTAAAGCCAGCTTTTTCACTCTCCTCTTTCACCTTCATCAAGAAGCTCTTTAGTTCCTCTTCACTTTCTGCCGTTAAGGTGGTATCACCTGCATATGTGGGCTTGTAGAGTGAGTAACTCCAAACCCTCCCTCCAAAAGGCAATGATAAAACTGGATGAAACTGTCAAACCCCCCAAATTTCAGGACTCTAGAAGCAGTAGAAAGGCATAAAATAAGCTGAGATGCATCTACGCAAGACGAGACTGTGTAGTGTCAGTACTGGTTTATGCGAGGTGTGTGTGAAGGCAGTTCAGGCAGGGGTTTCACCGTGGTGTTGTATCCTGGGATTGCTATGGTCCCAACCTTGCCACTCACCCCATCTCTCCCTTTGTGGTGAGCTATATTCTGGGTTGGTGTAAGCCATGAAAACCAGCTTCTGAGCCAGGAGGGCTAAGAGCTAACTTGATAGTCATCAGAACATGGAGGAATTCACATATGCCTGGGCATTGTCAGAAACAGTAGCAATTTTAGTGACAAATTAGAAAGGCCGATGTCAGTTAGGCTGCAGTTGTGGCAGTCAGACTAGGCATGAATTTAGCAGGAATGAGACAGCCAGAGGAGGCCTCAATAGGCCCCCACGTAGCCCTGGATCCCAAAGGCAGTGTGCATGTGCAAGGCTGCACATGTTCTTAGCAGAGACTAGAAAAGGCAGCTCTCTATTTGTCCCTGGATGGATGTGAGGCTTGCGCTAGCAGAAGGTAGAAGCCAGGAAAAACAGATGAACAGTCTGAAATTCACATGTGTCTCCCAACTCACACACAGATCCATGAACATGGGGAGACGCTTAATATAACATATTAAGATATATCTTTCATATATAGATGATGCATAATATATATTTGAAATATATATGTGAGCTATCATAGCTCAAGGTAGACGACAGCACCCTCTCATTTTTCAGTTATCACTAAGCAGTTCTGACATGGGACCATTCCCTATGAAATTAGGTTTGAAAATAAAAGTAATAATGAAAAATAAAGCCTTAGCAGAGACATCAGAGGTCACAAACTGTGGGGAAAGATAGACTCCACAGAATCAGTCCAAACAAATCATTAACAATAAACAGAACGATATCAAAGAAGAATCAAATTCATACTTGCTATGATTCATACTAGGAGCTTCCCAGGTTGCGCAGTGGTAAAGAATCCACCTGCCAATGCAGGAGACGTGGGTTCAATCCTTGGGTCAGGAAGATCCCCCTTGTATAGGAAATGGAAACCCACTCCAGTGTTCTTGCCTGGAAATTCCCATGGACAGAGGAGCCTGACGGGCTATGTAGTCCATGAGACTGCAAAGAGTCAGGCATGACTGAGCAACTGAGCACAAGGATACATATTTCCTAAAATGTCCAGTTTTCAAAAAAACCAATACTATACAAAGAAACACAGAAGTGTTACCTGTACACAAGGAAAAAAGCAGTTTTAAAAAATTGTCTACTAGGGGACCTAGATGTCCCATTTAGCACATAAAGACAGTTAGCACAAATAGATTCAAGAAATAAATGAAAATCACTTCTATAAATTAAAGAGAAATATGATAAAGTGGCTCATCAAATAGAGACTACCAATAAATAAACACTGTTTTTAAAAAAAGAAAATTCTGGAGTTGAAAAGGATAATAATGATAATAAATGGCATTTCCAGTTCTAATTACAACATGTGAAGAGATGAGAAGTTTTAATTTCCATCTTCATAACAAGAAGAAAGTTTAAAAACTAAAAATCAACAACTGTCCTTAGATTCATCAAAGAATAGAGGTCACAAAGAAAACTACTGCCCTGAAAAGTGAAGTCGTTAGTCGTGTCTGACTCTTTGTGACCCCATGGACTGTAGCCTACCAGGCTCCTCTATCCATGGAATTTTCTAGGCAAGAGTGCTGGAGTGGGTTTCCATTTCCTTCTCCATCACAGCTTATCAAGAGCAGAAGGTACTGGAGCCAGAAACTGGCAGGAACACAAATACTGTAACTGACACAGTGCTTGGAGGATGAGCGCTGCCTACCTTTAGACTGAAAACTCCTGAGGACCCAGTCTTCAGGGAGCCTCAATACATTCGTAAGCTTTACCTCCAAGAACCCCACCAGATTTCCACTAGTGAAAACCAGGAAGAAAGCACCCATATACTTTGCAAAAGATGAAAGAAAAAAAGGAACCACCTTAAAATACAACTCTCCAAAACAAAGACTTGATCTTAAGGAAAACGACTTCACTGGAGCAATATCTCTAGCAGGGCAGTGAGCAGACTCTACTCCCCACAGCCAATTTCCCCTGGAGGTCATAGTCCAGAAATAATGATTCACTTTTTAAACAGAGATTAAATCATGAGGTATGGAATGTTTGCCTTCTCCAGTATGTTACTACCACATTAATAGGGATGGAGAATAATAACAATAAATTACAACTGAGTGAACTTCAAGAAACAGACTATGTAAGGAGTTTCTAGGGAAACTCAAGGACAACAGAGGAGACAAAAACAAGGATATCAGAGGATATTTAAGAAGCATCTTACACTACTGTCACTGTTCTTCAGTTGCTAAGTTGTGTCCAGCTCTTTGCAACCCCATGGACTGTACCTCACCAGGCTGTTCTGTCCAAGGGATTTCCCACACAAGAATACTAGAATGGGTTGCCATTTCCTCTCCAGAGGATCTTCCCAGATGATGGAACTCGTATCTCCTACAATGGCAGGCAGACTGTTTTCCACTGAGCCACCAGGGAAGCCTGCCTCTTACACTCTGGCTACAACACACAAACACAGCCTAACTGCTAGTCATGGGACACAGAGCCTCATCCGAAGACCTATTCACCTCGTTTTCTAATACATAATGTCTGCATCTCAATAAAAAATTACAAGGCGTGTTAAAAGGCAAGGAAAAATCAGACTGAAGACATACACCAAGCATCAGGAAACCAGCTCAGCTAGCACAGAGAAATTGTAATTATTAGGCCAAGAATTTAAAATAACTGCAATTAATATGGTAAGGACTCTAATGGAAAAAGTGGACAATATCTAAGAAAAGACAGGTAACGTAACCAAAAAGATAAAAATTCTAAGAAAGACTCAAAAGAAAATGCTAGAAAATGAAAACACTGCCAGGTAAATGAAGAATGTCTTTCATGAACTCCTCAAAGGTTGAAAATGAATGAAACATGGCTGAGGAAAGAATCAGTGAGTTTGAAAGTAAGTTTGTAGAAACTTTCAAACCTGAAATTCAAAAAAAGAAAGAAAAAAATAAAACAAGCAAAAGCAAAATGAAACAAAATACCCAAGGACAGTTAGACAAATAGAAAAACTGTACTTAATGTGTAAAGGAAACACCAGATGGACAAGAAAGACAGAATTTAAATAACTGGGAACTTTCTAAAATAAATGACAGACATCAAACCACAGATTTCAGAAGCTCAAAGAATATCCAGCAAGATAAATATTGGAGGGAAAAATAAAACTACACCTTTGCATATCATATCAAAATCAGAAAAACAAAAAAGAAAATTTTGAAAGAAGTAGATGCCAAAGGGAAAAGAACACATCATCAACAAAAGAAAACAGATGTGGATCACAGTGAACGGCCCTTCAGAAAGCACGAATCACACTGAAGGGCCTTCAGAGGGCACGGATCACACCGAAGGGCCCTTCAGAAAGCATGCTGGCAGAGGGCATGAGCTGGGATATTTATCATATTGGAAGAAATAAAATCACAAACCTTCAATTCTGTATCTAGCCAAAGCATCATTCAAAAGTGAAGAATTAAAGACTTCCTCAGACAGAAAAAAACGGAGGGCATTTATCTCCAGTAGAGCTGCATCCGGAGAAGGCAGTGGCACCCCACTCCAGGACTCTCGCCTGGAAAATCCCATGGACGGAGGAGCCTGGTGGGCTGCAGTCCATGGGGTTGCTAAGATTCGGACACGACTGAGCGACTTCACTTTCACTTTTCATTTTCATGCATTGGAAAAGGAAATGGCAACCCACTCCAGTGTTCTTGCCTGGAGAATCCCAGGGATGGCGGAGCCTGGTGGGCTGCCATTTCTGGGGTCACACAGAGTCGGACACGACTGAAGTGACTTAGCAGCAGCAGCAGCAGCAGCAGACCTACATCAAAAAAAAATTAAATAAAATTCTTCAGAGAAAATAAACATCACATAAACTGGAAACTTGGATCTTTATAAAGAAAGGAGAGCATTAGAGAAGAAATAGATGAATTAAACATTTTATTAATATTTTATTTACTCTTAATTGATCTAAAATATGTGTTCAAAACAGCAGCAGCAACTAAGTGGTTAAAGCTTATAGATTAGCTACAGGAATGAGCACAATGTAAGAAACAGAATGGAGAAATAAGGAATACCTTGTCATGAAGTACCAGACTACCCACAGAGCTGTATGTGTTATTTAAACGTGAACTTTAGATTAGTTGTAAATGTATGTTTCAAACTCTAGATCAACTATTAAAAAATCTTTTAAAGTGAAATTGGTATGCTGAGAAAGAAGAAAACAATGGAATCATATAAACATGTTAAACCAGAGAAAGCAAGATAGAGAAGAGCAGATAACAAGCCAAGTGGAATAAACAGAAAACACTGCAAATAAGCACACCGAGTTAAAGACAGCGCATTTGCAGAAAAGCACACACACACAAAGACACACTGTCTGCAAAAATTCACTTTAAATATCAATCAAGATAGGTTAAAAGAAATGGGAAAAGATATATAATACTGATTAAAAGAACACCAGAGTAAAAATATTATTTCAGAAAAAATCAGACTTCAAAAAAGGGAAAATTATAAGCAATACAGAGGATATGACATGATCATAAAGAAGTCAGTTCTACAAGAAGACACACAGTAATCCTTAATGTGCACATATTCAACAACAGAGCATAAAATATGTGAAACAAAATCACACAGAACAAAAGCAGAAAGAATTACGTCCACTATTATTGTTGAGACCTCAACGTATTTCAATCAGTAATTGACAGAACTAGCAGACAGAAAGTCAGTAAAAATATCATTGAACTGAACAGCATCATCAATCAACTTGACTTAATTGACATTTGTAGAATATTTCATCCAACAACAGCAGAATACATATTCTTCTCAAGCTCACATAGGGCATTCATCAAGACAGATGACATTCCAGGCCATAAAACAAACGATTCTTTAAAAAGAGGAATCATAAAAAAACAGGTCCACAAGTAAATGAACTAGAAATTAGTAACAGAAGGATAACTGGAAAATCTCAAAACATTTAGAGACTAAACAACATATTTAAACAAATGCATAAGTCAAAGAAGATTCAATTTTTAAATATAGTTTAAACTAAATTAAAAAATAGGTAAAGCTTATCCAAAAAGTGTATGGCACTGCAGAAGCAGACCTCGAAGTAGCAATGAGTGTGCACATTAGACAAGAAGAAAGACACGAAGTCAGCAGTCCAAGCTGCACCGCCGAGAAATAGTAGTGGCAGAGACTCAGAGCACACAGATGGAGAGAGCCTAAGCACAGAGACCAGTGGAATCGAAAACTAGAGCACAGGAGAGGAAGCGGACGATGCCAAACACTTGTTCTTTGAAAAGATGGATAAAACTGACAATTTTAATCAGGCAAACTAAGAAATAAAGAGGAAGGACATAAATCGCTAGTATCAGAAGTGAAAGGCAGACCACCATTCCTGGCCCTACAAACATTAAAGGCATCGTGAAACAGTATTCCGAACAACTCTATGCTCAGAAATGTGATGACTGGCAAAATAAACCGTTTTCTTAGAAATACACATGCTGAAACCCACACATGTAGATATAATCTGAGGAGGCCTATATTTAGTAAAGAAATTGAATTAATAATTAAAAACCTCTGAGAAAAAGAAAGCACCAGGCCCTCACGATTCCTCAGGTGAACTCTAACAAACATTTAAAGAAGAAATTATGCCAATTCTCCACAGTCTCTTCCCCAAAACAGATTCAAAGCGAGCACGTCCTAACTCGCTCTATGAGGACATCATTACCTTCAAAGCAAAATCAGATAAAGACACTGCAGGAAAGAAAACTTACACCAACACCTCTCACAAACACAGATGCAAAAATTCTCAACAAAATATTAGCAGATCAAGGGGCTTCCCTGGTGGTCCAGGTGATAAGAGTCCAGGGGACACAGGTTCCATCCCTGGTCCAAGAGGACCCCTCACACCATGGGGCAGCTAAGCTCACACGCCACAACTTACAAGCCAGCATTCCAGAGCCCACGAACCACAACCGCTGGGCCCAGGCACCTAGAACCCCGTGCCCCTCAACCAGCAAAGCCACCACAGTGAGGAGCCTGCACGCCACAGCTGGAGAGTAGCCCCTGCTTGCCTAGACAGAGACATGCAAGCACAGCAACGGAGAGCCAACACAGCCAAAAATAAGTAAGATACATCTTTCAAAAAGGAAAGAAAGATTAGCAAATCAAATTCAACAAAGAGAATTAAACGCCACGACTAGGCGAGATTTATCCCAGGCATGCAAGCTGACTCAACATTTGAAAATTAATTAATATATTTTATTGGGTCAACAGAATGAAGAAGAAAAAAATACATGATGATATCAACAGATGCGTAAAAAAGCATTTAACAAAATCTAATACTCATTCATGATAACAACTGTTAGCAAACTATGAATAAAAGGTAACTTCATTAATTTTATAAAGAATACCTACAAAAACACATAGCTGAAATCATATTTACGTAAAAATAGAAAAAATAAATGCTTTACTCCAAACATCAGGAATAAGGCAAAGATGTTTCCGCCATTGCCTTTCAACATCATATTGGAAGTTTTAGCTAATGCAATAAGATAAGAAAAAGAAATTTAAAATATATAGATTGGGAAGAAAGAAACAAAGCTGTCTCCTCTGATCCTGGATGACATGATCATCTTTGTATAAGATGTGAAAGAACAGATAAGCTCTTGAAACTATTAAATGATTATAGCACCTTTTCAGTATACAAGGTTAATATACAGATTCAGTGACGTTTCTGTATACCAGCAATAAACAAGTTAACTTTTAAAAATACAATTCTAGGACTTCCCTCATAGTCCAGTGGTTAAGAATGTCCCTACCAATGCTGGGGAGATGGGTTCAATCTCTGGTCTGAGAAGGTGCCTCATGTCCCACAGTAGCTGAGCCTGCATGCTACAAATACTGAGGCCATGCTCTAAAGCCCATGTTCCACAGCTACTGAGCCCAAGTACCACAGCTAATGAAGCCTGAGGACCTAGCGCCTAGGCCCCACCATAAGAGAGGCCACCACCACGAGAAGCTTGTGCACCACAATGAAGGGCAGCCCGCCATTCGCTGCAACTAGAGAAAGCCTGCACACGGTAACAAAGGCTCAGCGCAAGCAAACATTTAAAAGTTAACTAACCAAATAAATTTAAAAAAGAATCATGCTGGACTTCTGGATCAGTCCTAGAGTGGTGAGCCAACCTTTTAAAATAAATAAAAGAAAAAATAAAACCATCATACCATTTACCTTAGCACTCCCAATAATGAAATACTTAGGTATCAATCTAATAAAATATGTACAACAGCTATAGGAGGAACTATAAAACTCTGGTGAATGAAATCAAAGAACCAAAACATGAAGAGATTATTCATGATGCTGCTGCTGCTGCTGCTGCTAAGTCACTTCAGTCATGTCTGATTCTGTGAGACCCCATAGACAGCAGTCCACCAGGCTCCCCTGTCCCTGGGATTCTCCAGGCAAGAACACTGGAGTGGGTTGCCATTGCCTTCTCCAAAGCATGAAAGTGAAAAGTAAAAGTGAAGTCGCTCAGTCGTGTCTGACTCTTAGCGACCCCATGGACTGCAGCCCACCAGGCTCCTCCATCCATGGGATTTTCCAAGCAAGAGTACTGGAATGGGATGCCATTGCAATTCATGCTCACAGATAAAACTCAAGATGTCAGTTCTTCCCAACTTGATCTGTATATTCAATGCAACACCAACCAAAATCCTAGAAAGTATTCTGTGGATAATGACAAACTGATTCTAAAGTTTGTATGGAGAGGCAAAAGACTCAGAATAGCCAACAAAATATTGAAATATAACATTGGAGAATGAACACTACCCAACTTTAAGACTTACTGCAATGCTATGGTAATCAAGAGTATTGGAAAAAGAAAAGGCAAATGGATATATTAGAACAGACAGCTCAGAAACAGATTCACATAAATAAAGTCAGCTGATCTTTGACAAATGAGCAAAGAAAGGCAGCACAATAGAGAATACATAGTCTTTTCAACAAATGATGCCAGAACAGCCAGATACCCACCTGCAAAAAAACACATGAATCTAGGCACAGATTTTACAACTCCCACAAAAACAAGCTCAAAATGGATGATAGACTTAACTGTAAAATTCAAAACTATAAAGCTTCTAGAGAACACAGGAGAAAATCTAGGTGACTTGAGGTTTTATATTTACTTCTTAGGTGCAACAACAAGGAATAATCTGTGAAAGAAAATATTAATAAGTTGGGTTTCAATAATATTAAAAACTGTTCCATGAAAAACACTTAAAATAATGAAAGACAAGTCACAGATTGGGTAAAATTATTTTCAAAATACATGTCTTCTAAGGACTTGTAATCCAAAATATAAAAGAACTCTTAAAATTCAATCCATTTTTCTGTTAATATGGTGTATTTTATTTGAATATACACTTCTTCAAAAATGGTACATGAATGGCTCAGAAACAGATGAAAAATGCTCATCATTAGTTACTTGGGAAGTACAAATTAAAACTACAGTAAGTCATCACTTTCACCCAACATAATGACCATAATCAAAGGCCAACAAGTCTTAGCATGGCTGTAGAAAAACTAGAACACTCATATATTGTTGATGGGAATATAAAATTGTACAGTCCTTTTGAAAGTAGTTTGGACGTTTTTTTAGAAATAAGCCTAAATTTATCATATTACCTAGGAATTCTACCCAGCTACCTGCCTAGGAGAAATGGAGATATATGTCTGTATAAATTTTATATTTTATGTTCACAGACACATTATTTAGAATAATCTACAATTAGAAATTATAGATTTTCTACAATTCTAATTGTAGATTTCTAATCTGTTCTGAATAATCCATGAACTAGAAAATGATTAAACATAATGCGGTACATCCATACAATGGGGCACCATTCATTAATAACAAAGTACTGATAAATGCTACAATAGGGTAACTCAAAAACAAACATGCAAAGGAAAAAAAATTTAAAAACCAGACACAAAAGACTATATATATTATATCCAGAAAAAAGGCAAATCAAAAGCAAATCAGTGGTTACCTGGGGCCAGGATTAGAATGAGAACTAAAAACTGGATTCTGGCAATGTTTGCACAATTCAACTCTAAAAACTTACTAAGAATTATTGAATCGTACACTTAAAATAGGTGAATTTTATAGTGCATAAATTATACTTCAATAACACTCTTGCTTCTCTAGTGACTCAAACTGAAAAGAATGTGCTTGTAATGCAGGAGACCCGGGTTCGATCCCTAGGTCTGGAAGATCCCCTGGAGGAAGGCATGGCTACCCACTAAAATATTCTTATCTGGAAAATTCCATGGACAGAGGAGCCTGGTGGACTGTAGTCCATGTCGTCACAAAGAGTCGGACATGACTGAACAACTTACACTTACTTACTTAACACTTGCACAAAAAGAACACAAATGGTGATATGTGACCTGCAGAACACTGACTCACCGTCACATGCACACAGAATGTAACCACATTCATTCCTTGCTTTCTTTCTTCCAAATACAGGGCTTTGTATCCCTTCACTTATAATTCTCCACCTCTACTCACCACACATCTCCTTCTACCCTATTTGAGATATATCACTTCATTTCCTTAAAAAAAATGTGCTTTTCAAACAATATAGCACATGTATAGGAAAGCAATAAGGTCAAAATAATTAAAACGTGTTATTCCCTCACTTGATAATGTTCAAAGAATGACTGCAGAGGAATTTAAAGCCTTCTCATGGAAAGTACTAGCAGTCCAGAGGAGGACAGAAGACAAGTAAAAGGGAAAACCGTTTGGAAATCTGGGACGGGGGGAAAAAAAACAAACCTACCAAATAACTGGGAATGATATTTTCTAAAAAGGCAAATTCATCTAACTAATAGTTTTGAGATAAATGTAGACACACTTTAAGGCTATTAGGATACAGATTTCAGCACAGTCTTAATGAGCCAAATGATTTGGTCTAATACACCATATGCTTTATGGGAATTCTTGTTTTTTAAAGAAGCTTTAAGCAAATTCTTAGAAATATTGCCTTTAAATTAAAAAAAAAAAAGAAGAAGAAGAAGGAGTTAAGAAGAGAGCACAGCATAGCTACTGGCATTTGGCAGACCTGGATTTGAATCATTGATCTTGATGAATTTCTTAATCTCATTGAGGTTTGGCTCTCTATTCTTTAAAATGAATTTTAAAACATCCTCAGTGTTGTTTTAACCATAAAACTGGATTAAGTGTGTACAGAATTTACCATAGTATCTAAAACAAAGGAAATGCTTAATAAATGTTAGCTGCTATTATTTGCTGGCTGGTTTACTCACTAAGTCATGTCTGATTCCTCCAATCCCATGGACTGTAGCCTGCCAGGCTCCTCTGTCCATGGGATTCTCCAGGCAGGAATACTGGAGTGGGCTGCCATTCCCTTCTCCAAATACTATCACTAGTTTTACTTCCATTTATAATATTATTACTGGAATTCTCCCCTATAAGATAAGATCACTTGCAATCTGTAGTGGACATCTCTTATTTGTGGTCACCTAGCATTATGGCATCTGGTCCCATCACTTCATGGTAAATAGGTGAGGAAATAGTGGAAACAGGGGGAGACTTTACTTTTGGGGCTTCAAAATCACCACAGATGGTGACTGCAGCCATGAAATTAAAAGACGCTTGCTCCTTGGAAGAAAAGCTATGACAAACCTAAACAGCATATTAAAAAGCAGAGACATTACTTTACCAACAAAGGTCCATCTAGTCAAAGCTATGATGTTTCCAGTAGTCATGTATGGATATGAGAGTTGGACCATAAAGAAAGCTGAGTGCTGAAGAATTGATGCTTTTGAACTGTGGTGTTGGAGAAGACTCTTGAGAGTCCCCTGGACTGCAAGGAGATCTAGCCAGTTCATCATAAAGGAAATCAGTCCTGAATATTCATTGGAAGGACTGATGCTGATGCTGAAACTCCAGTACTTGGGCCAACTGATACAAAGAACTGACTTATTGGAAAAGACCCTGATGCTGGGAAAGACTGAAGGCAGAAGGAGAAGGGGATGACAGAGGATGAGATGGTTGGATGGCATTACCAACTCGATGGACATGAGTTTTAAGTAGGCTCCAGGATTTGGTGATGGACAGGGAGGCCTGGCGTGCTGCAGTCCATGGGGTCACAAAGAGTCAGACACGACTGTGCAACTGAATTGAACTGCTGGCATCCACCATGAGGTTAGGGACTTGGATCTCTTTCCTAACCTGGCATTTACACATCCCAGTGGAAGACTTAGACTGCGTTGCTTTGTCTCCGAGATGGAAGACTATTACTGGACAGAGTCTAAGCTAAGTCAGCACAGAGGTACTTGGTCCGACAGAACCCATCTTTGGTTTAGTGTCTAACCTTTCTAAGGAGGACTGGACAGGGGAGCTGTATTCATTTTCAACAATGTGCTGTGAGAGATAGCAACTTTCATATGAAAGAACAGACGAGGAGCACTAAGCAGTAGGGATGCGGTGCCACTTGGAACTGCACCACCTCCTTCCCGGCCTCCAAGTGTCACCCTCTTGCAGGACAATGTAGAATTCTGGGCCTGCAGCCATCTATTCTGCGGTCTGCTTCCCATCCTTTGACACTTTTCCGATAACCCTGGCCAGAACCGTGTGTTCTCCTCACCCACTGGTATAAACATACATTGTTAGAGATCATTCCTTTTGAGAATGTACCAATGGACTGTAATATTTTAAAGCAGACATTTTCAACTTCCACAGAATATTCAATCTGCATATAGTATTCTTCAAAAGAACTCCATATTCGATTAACTCCAAACATAAAATGCTGAAGGCTAAAGAGACTGTCTTGAAAAAGAGCAGGTCATAAACTAATGTGGCTGATTACTGAAGTGAGAGATGACTTCTGAAGACCTAAACCTGTGTTTGCAATGTGAGAAGGCGATCATTATTCTGGGACAAAGAGTGAAAAAAAAGAGCACCAGCCATCTTGTGGAAACAAAAATCCTAAATACTATAGTACACTGTGCCAATTCCTGCAAAGCAACTTTTGGAGACTGGCTGAAACATACTACTGAGAAGCAGAATACGTTTCTAGCAGCTAAAAGAGAAAAGAACAAGGAGCTAATCAAAACCTTTTTGCCTGGCATATATGTGCTCTGGATACGCAATGCTTCATCACTTGGTTGACATACTTGGCAAGACTTAACCTCCACAAGATTCATCCAAAGGAGAGGAAGAAAGCATTGCTTATTTATTAGGACAAAGGTGAGGTGAAGTCACTCAGTCGTGTCCGACTCTTCACGAGCCCGTGGACTGTAACCTACTAGACTTCTCTGTCCATGGGATTCTCCAGGCAAGAATACTGGAGTGGATTGCCATTTCCTTCTCCAGGGGATCTTCCCGACCCAGGGATCGAACCCGGGTCTCCCACATTGGAGGCAGATGCTTTAACCTCTGAGCCACCAGGGAAGGTACTAGGACAGAACTAGCTATTAAAACATGGGAAAAGGCAATGGCAACCGACTCCAGTACTCTTGCGTGGAAAATCCCATGGACAGAGGAGCCTGGTAGGCTGCAGTCCATGGGGTCACGAAGAGTCGGACACAACTGAGTAACTTCACTTTCATGCATTGGAGAAGGAAATGGCAACCCACTCCAGTGTTCTTGCCTAGAGAATCCCAGGAACAGGGGAGCCTGGTAGGCTGCCATCTATGGGGTCGCAGAGTCGGACTCAACTGAAGTGACTTAGCAGCAGCAGTAGAAGCTGTTAAAACACAAAAAAGTAACAAGTGAAACACAGCAGTTGTTACTCATTTCTCATTCGCAGTAAGTTCAAATGAGAGATTGTGATAGGGAAAACTTCTGTATTGGAGCGCACCGTAAAACCCTGGTGAGAATCCCCAGTTCCCAGCCCCTTGGGCCCATTTCACCATACTGGTTTTGTCCTGCAAAGCCACTGAGGCCTGAGCAAACTCTTGTCAAATCATGAAGTGGTAAGTCCTGCCATTGTAATTTTATTTTGACTACAATGACAATATTCTGATTTATAGCAGTAATTTTTTAAATAATAATTCAGTAAAAAGCACTCCATCTCAAAAGATGTCAAGAGTCACCATGGATGAAGCATAATAATCCAAATATCTCACAAATGGTCCAGAATGGGCACTCAGCACCATTCAGATGCCAAACAATTAAACAGGAGGCCAGCCACAATACTGGACCATTCACACCTGATGACATCAACCTGCTCCCTGTTCACACCATGGGGAGAGCGTAAAAATTCTCCAGGTGCCTGTGACCTCAGCTATGGGAGCACGTCTGAAATCTGAGGATGGTTTCTGAGCTGATGAATGAATAAAGATTTGGTGCATAAATACAACAGAATATTACTCAGCCATAAAAAGAAACAAATCTGAGCCAGCTGTGGTACAGTGGATGAGCCTGTATACAGAGGGAAGTAAGTCAGAAAGGGAACAACAGATATTACCACGATTTTTCTTGCTGAGCTGGAAAAAAAATTTTTTTAAAGAAAGAGTTTAAGAATAATCTGGGGCTTCCTGCGTTGCATAGTAGGTAACGCATCTGTCTGCAGCATGGGAGACGTGGGTTCAACCTGGGTCAGGAAGATCCCCTGGAGAAGGGAATGGCAACCTATTCCAGGCTTCTTGCCTGGAGAATCCCATGGACAGAGGAGTCTGGCGGGCTACAGCCCATGGGGTCGCAAGAGTCGGACACAACTTAGTGCTATCTTTCTTCTTTCTTTAAGAACAGGCTGGGAAAGAACAAGAACAAAGGGCTGAAGAAGAAAGATTCACAGAAAACATTCTGAGTGGAAACCCTCACCTTACTGGTCCACGCCAGCTTCATGCCAACTTCAAAGTTAAAGAGGGGTTGGTGATGTTGTTTTCACAAATTGTGCAAAAGGTGCAAATGATCAGAAGATTTACAAATTACACAATGTGATCAGAATTTCACAAAAAGTTCATGGAGAAATATACAAAATAGTACAGTTTTGTGTACATAATTAAAGGCTGAAAAATGTAAGTGATCTGACTTTATTTTGGTCTGTTTTTCTCTTTCCCTCCCATCTAAATTGTGTATGGGCTTTCCTAATGTTAAGTTCCATAATATCTTTTGCTTCATTGGTTCCTTAATTAATAAGGACTTGGGAACTGGTTTAATCCAGTTTCCATCTCCGAATATTTTCAGTCATATATTTTCTTTTGAATATGGAAAAAGGAGTCTGCTTGTAAAAAATATTTTTCATAGTCAAAAAGCAGCAAAGAAAAGGGACCCTATTCTAGGGAGCATAAGTCCGTAAATATGATCGGGGTCAGGACTGACTTCATATCAGGGATATAGGAAACAGACCCCTGCACAGGCCCACCTTGTTGAGCAGACGGCAATCAGGACCACGGGAAGCCAAAACCAGGAAAAGTATCTGAGCATCCCAGTGACACGTTTCAGTCCTTTTTCCATGATGGGACTTCTCTGAGATAAGAAAAATGGGAAGAGCAAAAGAGGGATGGTCACACCTCCACACCTCAAGCGCCAAGCTGTGTTGCCCTGGAATGGTGGAGAGGGTCAGTGCTCTGCTCAGATCCTCCCACACCTGTTATGCCATTGTTGTGTACTCCACACCGGAAGTGGGGTGTTCTTGGTAAGTAGGAGCCGTATCTCTTTGCAGGAAAAGGATGGCCGTGGGGTCACGGGGGCCACTTAGCCTGTAGGCACAGAGAGGGGCTTCGGTGCCCGTGTTCACCTGGACTAGACTTAAGCCAGTGACAGATACAGGCGAGAGCTTGCCCTCGCCCGCCCCCTTTGCCTTGGTTTGTGGAACTCATACTCCAGCATTCCGCCAAAGAATTGAGGCCAAGCTCTCCTCTGTGATCCAAGACCACTTCTTTAGCTTCTTCTGCTTCTGCCCCAAGCCCTATTCCTTATCTAGCTTCCCTCAAACACTTCTTATAATAAAAAACTGGCTCATCTCAGGATCTGTTTGGGGGGAACTGACCTAAGAAAGTTGGGATTCAAAAGGCACCCTGACCATAGGTAGGTAGCTCACATTTGCAGATTCAGCAGAAGTCTCAGGGATTCGTGGCTGCTTTGAGGAGGAACCAGTGGCTACTGCTATTTTGTTCCTTTAGAAGCATATTGAAAACTACTTAGAATTTGTTTTGTCAAAAAAGAGAGAAAAATATATAGATAAATGACAAGTCCATGTTTAAGTCAAAGAATCGCCCTCTTTTGGTCTAGATTCCTGTATCCAATATTCTTCCCCTGAAGTATCCAGTAAATAAGCAATCTTCCATCTGAAGATGAAACCAAGATAAATGTATCCCCTTTAGTTTCTAATGAATAGAACTGGGAAAGTGCACAAGAGAAATAAACAATTCAAGAAGGCCTTCAAGCAAGTCCATTTAATTAGCTGGGCTAACATAGGGAAGGAAGGCCATATGTAACACAAACCAACAGATTATCCGCAAATAATTTGTATTTGCTTTAGTTAAGAGGTTTATTTTCCTATCTGTCTTTGCTCTAGGCAAATATTGAAGTGAGATTTACTTTCCTGAGCTGGAAGCAGGAAGAGCACGGCTAGAAAAATACGACAGAGTAAAGGTCTGAGGACACTGGTTTGCTGCAGCAAGTGTAGAAAGCAGGCCCGCTCCACGTGGATAAGCAGGAACCGAATCCAGATGATTTAACACTAGAGACACTTCCCGTCAGATCAGAATCTGGTTAGGATTTCTCCACAACTCAGGAGCAGAGCAATGGCTGAGCGGCTGTAGCTGCCCACTAAGTCCCCAGGCAGGACCTGCTAAGAACTGGAATGGAGGTCTCCAGAGAGCAGCTTCAGTTTTCACTTCATAAGAAAAAAATATTTGAGAAAGCACTAGACTGCTCAGTCGCCGACTCAATGGGCCTGAGAATAAGTGAACTCCAGGAGATGGTGAAGGGCAGGGAAGCCTGGTGGGCTGCAGCCCATGGGTCACAAGGAGTCAGACACGACTTAGTGTCCGAACAACAATAACCAGGCTACAAATGAAAATCAGACTTCTCTATTTCTTGGGTGTAAAGTGAGCAGCAACTTTTAAAAGGTTAATGGGAAAATATTTTGTGTGATTGACTATAGTCAAGTGACTTTGTTTATTTAGACGACATTTTGGCTTATGAGGGAACACTGAAATTGAAATTACTTTCTCTGTATTGGATATTGTTAAGCTGTCATTTTTAAACTCAATTACAAGAGTGGAAAACACTTTCTGCAAATAATTGATTTAGCGTGCTTAATTAGTAATAAAAGAGCCTTTGGATAAAAGTAAGCTACCAGAAGGACAGAGATGACTTGCATCTGGCTGATTTTGGAGACATTTAGATGCCCATATATTGCTTTCTTGTAGTTAGGAAATAAACTCAAGTCAAACTGAAAAGCTAAAAACCTTCAGGAAAAAAAAGACAGAGGAAGATTTTAAGGGATAAGAACTATTGACTAAATACATCACTTTCTAGTTACAATAATATTAATAATATAGGAACCTGTGACTTTAACATCTCATCTTTATTGAATAGGGCATTCCAATGAGTATTAAAGAAGATATATTTGCATTTCATTACTGATGAAGTTATTTTTACAATACTTACTTCTTTGAGGAAAGTCTAATACCCTTGACCTTGGAACAAAGAAACCATCCCATAGGAGGGCACAATCACACGAAGTTATACACAGCATCACCCAGGGAGACTTTCCACTTCTGCCTCCGGAACCCCAGATCCTAGGATTCCGAATCATCTGCGTCAGGGTGGAATTGTTGCCTCCATGGCCTGGAGGGACTGGGAGGGGTGTGGTATACTTCTTTGGTAGCTTGAATGGACAGAAAGTTGAGAAACAGAAAAACTCAGTACATGAGAAAGGTTAGTCCTCAGAACATCCCTGGCAATCTAGCAGTTAGGACATCTACTGCAGGGGGTGCGGGTTTGACCCCTGGTCAGGGAACTAAGATCCGACAGGCCACACACCTTGGCAAAAAAATAAAAGTGTTGGTCTTCGAGATTGTTTTTTCCTGAAATTTAATTCAAGCATTTGAGCACCTCAGTTCAGTTCAGTTCAGTCGCTCAGACACGTCTGACGATTGCAACCCCATGAGTCACAGGACACCAGGCCTCCCTGTCCCTCACCATCTCCCGGAGTTCACTCAGACTCACATCCACCGAGTCAGTGATGCCATCCAGCCATCTCATCCTCTGTCATCCCCTTCTCCTCCTGCCTCCAATCCCTCCCAGCATCAGAGTCTTTTCCAATGAGTCAACTCTTCATATGAGGTGGCCAAAGTACTGGAGTTTCAGCTTTACCATCATTCCTTCCAAAGAAATCCCAGGGTTGATCTCCTTCAGAATGGACTGGTTGGATCTCCTTGCAGTCCAAGGGACTCTCAGGAGTCTTCTCCAACACCACAGTTCAAAAGCATCAATTCTTCAGTGCTCAGCCTTCTTCACAGTCCAACTCTCACACCCATACATGACCACTGGAAAAACCATAGCCTTGACTAGACGGACCTTTGTTGGCAAAGCAATGTCTCTGCTTTTGAATATACTCTCTAGATGGGTCATAACTTTTCTTCCAAGGACTAAGTGTCTTTTAATTTTGTGGCTTCAGTCACCATCTGCAGTGATTTTGGAGCCCAAAAAAATAAAGTCTGGCACTGTTTCCCCATCTATTTCCCAAGAAGTGATGGGACAAGATGACATGATCTTTGTTTTCTGAATGTTGAGCTTTAAGCCAACCTTTTCACTCTCCTCTTGAGCACCTACTGTGTACTTAACACTCTTCAAGGTGCTAGAACACAGGTGCTGAACAAGAGGAAAGATGTCAGCTCTCCTGAAAAGCTTCACAGCCTGTTATTTTTTATTATATTTTTATGTATCAAAGTCATATGTGCTGCTTATGTGTATCAGACACTGATCTATAAAATAATACTTCCTTTAATTCTTATAACAACTTTATCAGTAGATGTTATGAATATTTCCATTTTATAGATGAGGGAACTAAATCACAGCCAGTGGGGGGTTGAGCCAAGATGAACTATAACCATTTTCATTCTGAATCTGTGCTTTCAACCATTATGTTATATTTCTTCTAGTAGAAGAAGCAGCCAATAAATAAGTTAATAAGCCAACATGCTATTTATATGAGCTGTGAAGGAAAATAAAAATCTGCTCTATCTCAGTAAGGGCTCGACCAGAGAAGCAGAACCAGTGGGAGATACATATGCTGCCATCATGTCTGAGGCAGGAGTCACACAGCAGGCAGGCAGGAAGGGGAGATGGAGAGCAGGCTGGAGCCCTACAAGGACAGAGGGGAACACATGTCTCTTCTCGTGGCCTCTGACCTTGATGGTAAAAGAGCCCTGCGGAAGCCAGGACCCTCCGAGGCCGAGTCACGTGCATCTGGCCCAGCTGATGCTTCACACCAAGGTGGGGAGCCAGGAGTCAGCAGCAACAAGATGAATAGGCTGCGTGCAAAGCAGCTACAGCCTCCTCTCCAGGCTCCGGCTATAGAGGGAGAATTTCCCGAACAGTCCTCCTCAACGAGAAACGCAACAGAGGGAATTTCAGGACACATGCTTCAATCAGGCCAAACTGGTACATCCCAAAGCCACTGCCTATATTCGGAATTGGAAGCGCGAGGAACTTCTCTGGCGGTCTGGTGGTTAGGGCTCTGCACTTCCAGTGCATGGCCCATGGGTTTGATCCCTGGTTCGGTAACTAAGATCCCATTTTATTTTTTGCAGCCAAAAAATAAAAATAAAATGAAATGGAAGAGTGAGATGGAGCTGAGCAAATACAATAGTAAATTGATTCTGACCTTAAAGAATCCAGAACTGAGTGAGGGAAGCAGACACAGAAGAAGGAATAAATGTGATGGAAGTTAAAGCAAGGGTCATAAGATCTGCCGGGAAGATTGCTACCAGAAGAATTAGAAGGTCAGTGGGGAACTCACTGAAGAAATGACCTTTAAAACTAGAGCCCAAGAAATGATTTGGAATTACATGTTTAGGATAGAGTTTGGGAGGGAAACATGGGGAAATTCTAAGCGCGGGAGCTGTGCAGAGGCCAGGCAGGACTAGAAGCGTGGCTGGAAGTGCAGACTGAAAAAGAGGTCAGGCTTGAGAAGCACGCTGGCGCCACATCAAACAAGCGTTTAGTACATGATCTCCTTTGCCTCATTATCATTAGGTTGCCTGATTACTATGAGGTCTTTAAAGATAGGAACACTGGCCCCCAACTCTGAATCACCAGAGCTTTAACATCAAGATACATGACATGTATTCAGAAAATGTTAAGTGACTAAGTCAATCACTCAGTGATTCTTACCTGAAGCCTTATCTATGTGCAGCATGCTCGGAAATAACCTTTATTTTGGTTTGATTGAAATACCATCAGTGCAATTTATTTTGTTCTACCTCTGCCCAAGAAGTTTCTATTACAGGTCAACAAAAACTTTTAAATCATGAGAATGCATCTGCAAATCATCTGTCTAATGAAGGGCTAATATCCATAATATATGAAGAACTTCTACAAGACAAGATGGCGGAGCAGAAGGGTAGGTGCCCATCTCCTCCTGCAGGAGCACCGAAACTGCAATTAGCTGCTGAACAACCATCGTTCACTCTAGATGGGTCATAACTTTTCTTCCAAGGACTAAGTGTCTTTTAATTTTGTGGCTTCAGTCACCATCTGCAGTGATTTTGGAGCCCAAAAAAATAAAGTCTGGCACTGTTTCCCCATCTATTTCCCAAGAAGTGATGGGACAAGATGACATGATCTTTGTTTTCTGAATGTTGAGCTTTAAGCCAACCTTTTCACTCTCCTCTTGAGCACCTACTGTGTACTTAACACTCTTCAAGGTGCTAGAACACAGGTGCTGAACAAGAGGAAAGATGTCAGCTCTCCTGAAAAGCTTCACAGCCTGTTATTTTTTATTATATTTTTATGTATCAAAGTCATATGTGCTGCTTATGTGTATCAGACACTGATCTATAAAATAATACTTCCTTTAATTCTTATAACAACTTTATCAGTAGATGTTATGAATATTTCCATTTTATAGATGAGGGAACTAAATCACAGCCAGTGGGGGGTTGAGCCAAGATGAACTATAACCATTTTCATTCTGAATCTGTGCTTTCAACCATTATGTTATATTTCTTCTAGTAGAAGAAGCAGCCAATAAATAAGTTAATAAGCCAACATGCTATTTATATGAGCTGTGAAGGAAAATAAAAATCTGCTCTATCTCAGTAAGGGCTCGACCAGAGAAGCAGAACCAGTGGGAGATACATATGCTGCCATCATGTCTGAGGCAGGAGTCACACAGCAGGCAGGCAGGAAGGGGAGATGGAGAGCAGGCTGGAGCCCTACAAGGACAGAGGGGAACACATGTCTCTTCTCGTGGCCTCTGACCTTGATGGTAAAAGAGCCCTGCGGAAGCCAGGACCCTCCGAGGCCGAGTCACGTGCATCTGGCCCAGCTGATGCTTCACACCAAGGTGGGGAGCCAGGAGTCAGCAGCAACAAGATGAATAGGCTGCGTGCAAAGCAGCTACAGCCTCCTCTCCAGGCTCCGGCTATAGAGGGAGAATTTCCCGAACAGTCCTCCTCAACGAGAAACGCAACAGAGGGAATTTCAGGACACATGCTTCAATCAGGCCAAACTGGTACATCCCAAAGCCACTGCCTATATTCGGAATTGGAAGCGCGAGGAACTTCTCTGGCGGTCTGGTGGTTAGGGCTCTGCACTTCCAGTGCATGGCCCATGGGTTTGATCCCTGGTTCGGTAACTAAGATCCCATTTTATTTTTTGCAGCCAAAAAATAAAAATAAAATGAAATGGAAGAGTGAGATGGAGCTGAGCAAATACAATAGTAAATTGATTCTGACCTTAAAGAATCCAGAACTGAGTGAGGGAAGCAGACACAGAAGAAGGAATAAATGTGATGGAAGTTAAAGCAAGGGTCATAAGATCTGCCGGGAAGATTGCTACCAGAAGAATTAGAAGGTCAGTGGGGAACTCACTGAAGAAATGACCTTTAAAACTAGAGCCCAAGAAATGATTTGGAATTACATGTTTAGGATAGAGTTTGGGAGGGAAACATGGGGAAATTCTAAGCGCGGGAGCTGTGCAGAGGCCAGGCAGGACTAGAAGCGTGGCTGGAAGTGCAGACTGAAAAAGAGGTCAGGCTTGAGAAGCACGCTGGCGCCACATCAAACAAGCGTTTAGTACATGATCTCCTTTGCCTCATTATCATTAGGTTGCCTGATTACTATGAGGTCTTTAAAGATAGGAACACTGGCCCCCAACTCTGAATCACCAGAGCTTTAACATCAAGATACATGACATGTATTCAGAAAATGTTAAGTGACTAAGTCAATCACTCAGTGATTCTTACCTGAAGCCTTATCTATGTGCAGCATGCTCGGAAATAACCTTTATTTTGGTTTGATTGAAATACCATCAGTGCAATTTATTTTGTTCTACCTCTGCCCAAGAAGTTTCTATTACAGGTCAACAAAAACTTTTAAATCATGAGAATGCATCTGCAAATCATCTGTCTAATGAAGGGCTAATATCCATAATATATGAAGAACTTCTACAAGACAAGATGGCGGAGCAGAAGGGTAGGTGCCCATCTCCTCCTGCAGGAGCACCGAAACTGCAATTAGCTGCTGAACAACCATCGTTCCAGGAGGACACTGGAACCCACCGGAAAGATGCCCCACATCCAAAGACAGAGAAGCTGCAGTGAGATGATAGCAAGGGCACAATCATTATAAACTCAGATCCCATACCTGCCAGGTGGGCGACCCACAGACTGGAGAACAATACTACCAAAGAGGTTCTCCCACTGCTGTGAAAGTTCTGAACCCCACATCAGGCTTCCCAGCCTGGGGATCTGGCAAAGGGACTGGGAATCCCCAGGGAATCTGGCCTTGAGGGTCAGCAGGATTTGATTACAGGCCTTCCAGAGGACTGGGGGAAACAGATACTCCAGTCTTGGAGGGCACAAACAAAATTTTGTGTACACCAAGACCCAGAGAAGAGGAGCGGTGACCCCATGGAGACTGAACCAAAACCACCCGCTAGTGCTGGAGGGCCTCCTGTGGAGGCGTGGGTCAGCAGGGGCTCACCACAGGGACGGGGGCACTGGAGGGTCTCCCTTGGTGTAAACCCTCTTGGAGTTTGCTATTAACCCTACCACAGAGCCCCTAGAGCCCAGGATTGGGTCTTGGGTCACCTCAGGCCAAAAAGCTACCAGGGAGGGAGGGCATCCATCAGGAGATAATATCCCACCCATCAGGAGATAATTGGATTAAAGCTTTACTGAGCAAGGCCCTGCCCACCAGACCAAGACCCAGCTTCTCCCATAAAAAAGCTTACACAAGCCTCTACCTCCTCCATCAGAGGGCAGACAGAAGAAGAAAGCAAGAAGCACAACCTCACAGCAGATAAAACAAAATCCATATTACAAAAGTTAGCCAGGATGAAAAAGCAGAAAGTCATGTCCCAGTTGAAGGGACAAGGTAAAACCCTAGAAAAACACCTAAATAAAGTAGAGATAAGTAACCTTCCAGAAAAAGGATTCAGAATAATGATAGCAACGATGATCCAGGATTTCAGGAAAAGAATGGAGGCAAAGACTGAGAAGATAAAAGAAATGTTTACCAAAGACCTAGAAGAACTAAAGAACAGAGAGGAAGGATACACGAGAAGGGATCAGCAGCATCATGACTGAGGCAGAAGAATGGATAATGGCCTGGAGGACAGATTGGTGGAGATCACTGCCATGGAGCAGAACACAGAAAAAAGAATGAAAAGAAATGAAGACATCCTGAGACCTCTGGGACAACATCAGATACACCAATATTCACATTATAGGGGTCCCAGCAGGAGAAGAGAGAAAGGACCTGAGAAAATATCTGAAGAGACAATAGCTGAAAACTCCCCAAATGTGGGAAAGGAAATAGTCAACCAAGTCCAGGAAGCACAGAAAGTCCCAGGCAGGATAAACCCCAGGAGGAGCCCGCAAGACACAGTAACCAAACGGACAAAAATTAAAGACAACAAGGGAGAATTTAGTTTTCGATATATAGGTCTTTAGTTTCTTTAGGTAGGAATATTCCTAAGTATTTTATTCTTTTCGTTGCAATGGTGAATGGAATTATTTCCTTAACTTCTTTTTCTACTTTCTCATCATTAGTGTATAGGAATGCAAGGGATTTCTGAGTGTTGATTTTATATCCTGCAACTTTACTATATTCATTGATTAGCTCTAGTAGTTTTCTGTTCGAGTCTTTAAGATTTTCTATGTAGAGGATCATGTCATCTGCAAACAGTGAGAGTTTTACTTCCTCTTTTCCAATTTGGATTCCTTGTATTTCTTTTTCTGCTCTGATTGCTGTGGCCAAAACTTCCAGTACGATGTTGAAGAGTAGTGGTGAAAGTGGACACCCTTGTCTTGTTCCTGACTTTAGGGGAAATG
>SJYG01000320.1:527878-540014 GCA_006410535.1 Litocranius walleri
ATTATACAGAGTGAAGTAAGCCAGAAAGAAAAACACCAATACAGTATACTGACACATATATATGGAATTTAGAAGATAGTAATGATGACCCTATATGTGAGACAACAAAAGAGACACAGAGGTATAGAACGGACTTTTGGACTCTGGGGGAGAGGGAAAGGGTGGAATGGTTTGGGAGAATGGCATTGAAACGTATACTATCTTGTAAGAAACGAAGCGCCAGTCTATGTTCAATGCAGGATGAAGGATGCAGGGGGCTGGTGCACAGGATGATTCAGGTAGATGGTGTGGGGTGGGAGGTGGGAGGGGGCTTCGGCATTGGGAGATTGTGTTCACCTGTGGCTGATTCATGTCAATGTATGGCAAAACAAATACAGTATTGTAATTTAAAAGATAAATTAATTAAATTAAAAATAAATAAATAAATAAGATTTTTTTTTAAAGGGAGAATTTAAAAGCAGCAAGGGAGAAAAAAAAATGACATACAAGGGAAATCAGGTTATCAGCTGATTTCTCAATAGAAACTCTACCAGCCAGGTATATTTAAAGCGATGAAAGGGAAGAACCTGCAACCAAGAATACTCTACTCAGGAAGACTCTCCTTTACATTTGAGGGAGAAATCAAAAGCTTTCCAGACAAACAAGAGTTAAGAGAATTCAGTACTACCAAATGAGCTTTACAATAAATGCTAAAGGAACTTCCCTAGGCAGGAGACACAAGAGAAGGAAAAGACCTACAGAAAATAAACCCAAAACAATTAAGAAAACTGTAACAGGATCATACATACCAATAATTACCTTAGGTGTAAATGGATTAAATGCAATCAAAAGACATAGGCTGGCTGCGTGGGTGAAAACATGTACACTGTACACACTTCCACTTAACACACCAGTCTGCTTGACTTCCCCTGACCAAGTGGTATGTAATTATTTCATATCATTAAGTTAATTGTGTTCCCATTATGCTTTGCAATTATCTGTTATTTTTTGTCTGGCTATTGATTTTGTAAACTGATAAACATCTTTTACTATTGTGATTATATAACTATTACTCACTTAATACCTTTGTATCATGATTGGGCAACAGAAAAATAATAGAACTCTATATCACCAAAGCCAGGATCTAACAGAAAAGCGCAATCACTTTTTAAAATCCAGATGCATATCAGAATTATCTTGAAATTTTTTGAAAAATACAAATGCTCAGGTATTGCTTTTTTTCTCCAGAGCTCCAGGTATGTTTCCAGCGAGCAGTCGTGTTTAAAAACAGCTGGACTATATGATGATCTTTCACTTTTATCTCGTTTGTTTCACTTTTTCTATTTCATATTCAGTGCTCCCATTTCAGTTATGTTCTCCAATTTCTCCATCTCTTCTCTTTTTTTCTTTTGGTGTTCTTTCTTAAGGCTTTATCAAGTGTAGTAGAAAAGTTTTTAGATACATAAATATGTATAACATATATTTTAGAAAATGTATCAATTTTGCCTAACTAAAGAAATTATGACATTGGATTCCACATGTTTGACTTAGCATGAATAGAATGCTAGATTTCTAGTTAAAAAATAGAAATCCAACAAGTAACAAAGGGTTAATGTTAGCACAGGGAACTGTAGTTGATATCTTGTAATAATCTATCATGTAAATAATTTCAAAAATAATGTATGTATATTTGTATAACTGAATCACTTTGCTCTATATCTGAAACATTGTAAGTCAACTATACTTCAATAAAAAATATACAGAGATGTTTAAAAAAAGAACTTCTACAATTCAACAACAAAAACTTAATCTGATTTCGAAATGGGCAGAAGATCTATATATATATATTTTTAAAGAAAATAACATGTGGTAAGTACATAAAAAGATACTGAACATCACTAATCATTGGAAAAATGCAAATCAAAACTACTATGAGACACCACTCCATTAGGATGGCTTTTATTAAACACAGAGAGAGATAAAATAAGTACTGGCAAGAGGGGAGAAATTGGAGCTCATGTAGTACTGATGGAAATGTAGAATAGTGCAGCTTCTGTGGAAAATATAATGACAAATCATTAAAAAACTAAACACAGAGTTACCATATGACCCAGTAATTCCATTTTTGGACATAAATTCCTGAACCGAAAAGCAGAGTCTCAAAGAAATGTTTGCACCTCCATGTTCATTAGCAGTGTTTTTACAGTAGACAAAAGTGGAAACAACCCGAATTCCTACCGCAGAAGGAATGGGTAAAAAGAATGGAGTATACATACAAAAGAGTTTGAAATGGAGAATTAAATTTTGAGACACTCCACAACATGAAAGGACCTTGAAGACATTAAAGCTAGGTGAAATACAGCAGACTCTAAAGGATACCTGGGGTTTCCTAGGTGGCTCAGGTGATAAGGAATCTGCCTGTGATATGGGAGACGCAGGTTCGATCCCTGGGTTGGGAAGATCCCCTGGGGAAGGGAAAGGCAACCCACTCCAGTATTCTGGCCTGGAAAATTCCATGGACAGAGGAGCCTGGTGGGCTACAGTCTATGGGGTCACAAAGAGTCAGACACAACTAAGAAACTAACACCCTCACTTTCCCTTTCAAAGGGCAAATATTGTATAAGTCCACTTTTATAAAGTAATTAGAGTAGTCAGATTCATAGAGACAGGAAGTAGGATGGTGGCTGCCAGGGGCTAGGAGGAACGAGGACGAGGAGTTCAGTTCAGTGGGTGCAAGGCTTCGGTGCAGGAAGACAAAGACCCTGGTGATGGTAGCTGCACGACAGCACAAATGCACTTAACACCACAGAAGCGCACACATAGGAATGACTAGAATGCTGTGTGTATTCTAACACAATTTTTAAGTATTTTAAAGATCTGTGTCCTCAAGGGCATTTGCTTCAAAACAGTTAAATATCACTAGATTGTACTGTTTTCAATAATAATATCTTTAATGTACAGAAAGAAAACTCAGTTTTTTTCTAAGTTACTCTATCATTCAGGAGAGGTAAAATAAACATACTATTTTGTTGAGTTGTCAACAGATAGAGTTAAACAAACAAGGAAGACTTCACTGAAGGCTCCTGCCATAGGGGCAACAGAATGGAAGCTCCTTTAAAACTAAAAGCAGAGCCGCCATGTGATCCAGGAATCCTAGTCCTGGGCACGAACCTGGAAAAGACAATGACTCTAACTCTGCAAGATACATGCACCCCAATGTTCATAGCAGCATTATTCTCAGTAGCCAAAACACGGAAGCAACCGAAATGCCCGCTGACAGATAAAGGAGGTGTGGTACAGACATCTAATGGAATAGTACTCAGCCGTAAAACAGAATGAAATAATGCCATTTTAAGCAACATGGATAGATCTAGAGATTGCCATACTAAGTGAGGGAAGTCAGACAAAGAGAAATATCATATAATATCACTTATACATGGAATCTAAAAAATGATACAAACGAACTTATTTACAAAACACAGACTCACAGAGAACAAAGTTATAGTTCCTAAAGGGAAAATGTGGAGGGCGGATGGATAAATCAGGTGTGTGGGACTGACATACACACACTACTTTATATAAAACAGATAACCAGCAAGGATCTACTGTACAGCACAGGGAACTGTATTCAATACCTTGTAACAAGCTATATAGAAAAAAGTCTGAAAAAGGATACATATGTGTGTCTGTGAGTCACCTGCTGCACACCTGGCACACACACAACACTGTAAATCAGCCGTACTTCAGCTCAAAAAGACTCCTGCACCAGAGGAGAAAGGCTGAACTCAACACCACGGAAACAAAGGCGAGGGGGTTCACGTGCAGCGGAGAAGTGCGGGGTGAGGCCTGTGGGGAGGCCGCCACGGTGATGGCTCAGTAGTTCCTGCTCACTGCTTTTGGAAGCCGGGCTCCTGACCTTCCACAGAGCCTGGGAGACTGGGTCCCTGTCTTTCTTGCTGATGACATCTCAAGTGGGATGGCTCCCATTCCTCGGCTGTAAGACTGGAGAGAGGATGGGAGAAGATACATCTCGAAGGAGCAGAGGAGGAATTTGAAATGACAGCTTTTCTAAAGGAAATGCTCTTTAAAGTCAGAGGTGGAGGAGCCTAGAGCCTGGGAGAAGTCTGCCCAAAGTTTAAGCAAGTTGATGTCTACACACCTCCATATATAAGATAGATAGTCAACAAGAACCTAGTGTGTAGCACAGAGGACTCTGCTCAATACTCCGTAATAACCTATATGGGAAAAGAATCTGAAAAAGAGTGGATGTGTGTATGTGTGTAACTGATTCACTCTGCGGTTATTTCTGGAACTAACATGATACTATAAACCACCTACACTCCAATAAACATTTAAAAAACAAACAAGGTTCTACTATGTAGCGGAAACTATCAGAGGTAAAGAACCCGCCTGCAGTGCAGGAGACACAGGTTTGATCCCTGAATCAGGAAGACGCCCTGGAGGAGGGAACGGCAACCGTCTCCAGCATCCTTGCCTGGAGAACCTCATAGTCAGAGGAGCCTGGCGGGCTACAGTCCATGGGCTCACTGAGTCAGACACGACTGAGCAACTAAGCATACACGATAAAGCACAGCAGGAAAGAACATAAAAAGTGTGTGTGTGTGTGTGTGTGTGTGCACACAAATGTATAACTGAATCACTTCGCTACACATCTGAAACACGCAATCTGTACATGCTGCAATAAAAAACTTTTTAAACTTTAGTTACCCTGAGAGGAATGTCATGGCTGGCTTAGTTACAGCAAAGAGAAAAGACTTGCCATTTTTTACTCTCAATGATAAAGCTATTGAGCTTGTATTTTAGCAAGAATGTAATTGCACCAGGGAGGACTGGGAAACAAGAAAAAAAAAAATGCTGAATAAAGAAATTGGCAAACAGAGTAGTAAGTTAAAACTAGCATTGAGTATAAACAGGGCTTGTAATAAAAATGAAAATTTGGGAGAATTTACAAATGAAATGGAACCAAAATAAATGACCGTAATAATGGGCAAGAAACTGGAAGGAAGATGTTACAGTTGGAACATGCTAAGATCTACGGTAGGCTATGGAAGTATTGATATATTTTAGAATTAGGCACTTCAAAGGGTTACTACTGACATACAAGCAGGAAAATAAACGATTTGCAATCTTTAGTAAGAAAGAGGATAAGATAGAGCTCAGAGCAGAAGCGGGCAAGCAAACATGCCCACAAACATGAACAGGACTGACAAGCTCTGAGGGTCTGGAAAAAGGCGCTCTACAGCTGCTCAGTAGCTCAGGCATGTCCGACTCTTTGTGACCCCACTGACTGTAGCCCAGCAGGCTCCTCTGTCCATGGGATTCTCCAGGCGGGAATACTGGAGTGGGCTGCCATTTCCTCCTCCAGGGGATCTTCCAGACTCAGAGATCTCCTGCTCTGCAGGCAGACTCTCTGCTACTGAGCAACCAGGGAAACCCCAAACAGAAACCTGTCCCTACCTTCCCATTAGACCTGGACACTGTTGGGGAGAGGGGGACACGTGGCCCCCCAGCCACTCTGTCGCAAATATGGGAAAAGAATCTGAAAAAGAGTGGATGTGTGTATGTGTGTAACTGATTCACTCTGCGGTTATTTCTGGAACTAACATGATACTATAAACCACCTACACTCCAATAAACATTTAAAAAACAAACAAGGTTCTACTATGTAGCGGAAACTATCAGAGGTAAAGAACCCGCCTGCAGTGCAGGAGACACAGGTTTGATCCCTGAATCAGGAAGACGCCCTGGAGGAGGGAACGGCAACCGTCTCCAGCATCCTTGCCTGGAGAACCTCATAGTCAGAGGAGCCTGGCGGGCTACAGTCCATGGGCTCACTGAGTCAGACACGACTGAGCAACTAAGCATACACGATAAAGCACAGCAGGAAAGAACATAAAAAGTGTGTGTGTGTGTGTGTGTGTGTGCACACAAATGTATAACTGAATCACTTCGCTACACATCTGAAACACGCAATCTGTACATGCTGCAATAAAAAACTTTTTAAACTTTAGTTACCCTGAGAGGAATGTCATGGCTGGCTTAGTTACAGCAAAGAGAAAAGACTTGCCATTTTTTACTCTCAATGATAAAGCTATTGAGCTTGTATTTTAGCAAGAATGTAATTGCACCAGGGAGGACTGGGAAACAAGAAAAAAAAAAATGCTGAATAAAGAAATTGGCAAACAGAGTAGTAAGTTAAAACTAGCATTGAGTATAAACAGGGCTTGTAATAAAAATGAAAATTTGGGAGAATTTACAAATGAAATGGAACCAAAATAAATGACCGTAATAATGGGCAAGAAACTGGAAGGAAGATGTTACAGTTGGAACATGCTAAGATCTACGGTAGGCTATGGAAGTATTGATATATTTTAGAATTAGGCACTTCAAAGGGTT
The DNA here is from genome assembly GCA_006410535.1 of Litocranius walleri. Taxonomy (NCBI): domain Eukaryota; kingdom Metazoa; phylum Chordata; class Mammalia; order Artiodactyla; family Bovidae; genus Litocranius; species Litocranius walleri. The sequence continues at coordinate 534,275 of SJYG01000320.1, forward strand.
ACTACTGACATACAAGCAGGAAAATAAACGATTTGCAATCTTTAGTAAGAAAGAGGATAAGATAGAGCTCAGAGCAGAAGCGGGCAAGCAAACATGCCCACAAACATGAACAGGACTGACAAGCTCTGAGGGTCTGGAAAAAGGCGCTCTACAGCTGCTCAGTAGCTCAGGCATGTCCGACTCTTTGTGACCCCACTGACTGTAGCCCAGCAGGCTCCTCTGTCCATGGGATTCTCCAGGCGGGAATACTGGAGTGGGCTGCCATTTCCTCCTCCAGGGGATCTTCCAGACTCAGAGATCTCCTGCTCTGCAGGCAGACTCTCTGCTACTGAGCAACCAGGGAAACCCCAAACAGAAACCTGTCCCTACCTTCCCATTAGACCTGGACACTGTTGGGGAGAGGGGGACACGTGGCCCCCCAGCCACTCTGTCGCAAAGTCCGTGTTTGGGCAAAACCATCTAACACAGAGCTTATTTTACAACAAAGGGCTGCATGTCTCGTGTAATCTATTAAATGCTGAACTGAAAGTGAAATGCTGTGTGGGTCTAGCGTAGCTGCAAGTGCACTGTTGTTAAATGTTCAATTGCTGTAGTGAGCTGCTTTACATCATTAACTTTTGTATGTGCTTACCCCCTTGATTGCCCGGCTGACTAGACGCTGAAGCCGCTGTCCACCACCGTGAGGGAGAATCGTACCACATACCGTTAGCCAAGAGAAAAGAAAATTAAAATTATGATTCAAAATTGGAAGCATGATTTCTACTGAATGCATATACTTTCCACATGACCTTGAAGTCAAAAGGTCATTATGTTGAACCACCAAAAACCAGGGGCCTTGTGTATTCAGAGTACTTAACAACATAAAACCAAAATACAGAAAGTGAACATGGGAACTATGTGACTAAAAACTTCAGTTTACATATAAGTGGGCAAAGAAACATTCTAAACCAACAGAGGTTCCACTTGAGCCAAGGATATGGAACACTGGGAAGAACATTGCCCCAAACGACAAAGCAGAACAATCGTCGTTACTGGTGGAGAAGGGGTGGGGAAAGTGGACCGAGGAATTGTCTTGGGTGTAAATCCTATGATATAAAAAAAAATATGCCGCAGAAAAGTAATTTCAAAACAAGAATGATGCCCCTGTTTCAACAATCAGGAAAGCCTGAATAAACTTCAAAATCGTTTAACTATTCTTGACTATCTCAAAGAACAAAGGTTGCCAGGAAACCAAATACCCAGTGCTGGACTTAGGGTAATGATTGCAACAATGCACACAAGCCCAGCTCAATACCTTATTTTGGAGGGAAAAAAATGTAGCGCAGAGAATATGTACCAAACATCATATTAAACGGCATGCCTCTAAAGCACTTCCTTGCGAGACTGGGAACAATGTTTGACATTTTTCAATCCTAGTCAGCAAAGTTAGGCAAAGAAAAATATTAAAATATGTAAAAAGATAAAGGAAGACGCATAACTATTATTTACATATAATATATTTATGTCCTTGGAACATCCAAAAAGACCTACAGATGAGAGAGATTCATCAAGATGGAAGAAGTATCCACAAACAAAATCCTGCTGTGTCCTTATAAATCAACCGAGAATTTAAATTTGCAGAAAATGATTTAATATGCCATTTGCAATAATTATTAAATTTTTTTAAATGTTAAATGCCTAAGAATAACCTTAACAGAATATTTTTTCAAAGAAAATAAAACTTCACTGAGAGACAGTAAAGAAAGAACTGGACAAAAGCAGAACTCATGTAAAGGCTTCAGTTATCTCTAAACAGATTTAGATTCAAGAGAATCCTCATCAAACTCCAGCTGGTTTTTTGTGGAACCAAACCATCTGACTCTAAAATGTACAGTGTGAAAGTGAAAGTCACTCTGTCATGTCCGACTCTTTGCGACCCCTGGACTGTAGCCCACCAGGCTCCTCTGTCCACGGGATTCTCCAGGCAAGAATATGGGGGTGTGTAGCCGTTCCCTTCTCCAGGGGATCTTCCCAACCCCAAGCCCCGGTCTCCCACGTTGCAGGTGGATTCTTTACTGTCTGAGCCACCAGTAAATAGGAGTAAAAAGGGTCAAGGCTAATCAATACACTTTTTAAAAAGCTAGACAAGATACGAGATCTTGTTCTTCAGATATCAAGGCTTGTTCCACAGTAATTTTAAAGCTGTGAGTGCCACAGAGTGATAATCAACAGCCCACTGGAACACAACGAACTGCTGAAAAGTAGACCTATACTTAATGTGAGCTCCTGTAATATTGCAAGGGTGGCTCTGGAGATGGTTAGGAAAAGAATCATCTTTTCAATAAACATGAAAACACTAATTAAAACCCTTTAAGAAGACATTGTGGGAAAATACCATCCTTTCTTCTGGATAAGTAATGATTCGTTAACCAAGATGCTAAGAGCACTAACTATAAAGGAAAATATATATTTATTCACATTGAAACTAACAACTTCTGGGGTTTCCCAGGTGGCGCCAGTGGTAAAGAACCTGCCTGCCAACGCAGGCGACGTAAGAGACCCCGGTTCAATCCCTGTGTCGGGAAAACTCCCCTGGAGGAGGGCACAGCAACCCACTCCGGTTTTCTTGCCTGGAGAATCCCTTGGACAGAGGAGCCTGGTGGGCCATGATCCACAGGGTTGCAAAGAGTGGGCCACAAGTGAGGCAACTTAGTATGCACGCACGCAACAACTTCTGGCTACGCAGGGACACCGTAAGAGGAGGAGAAGGTCAAGGGCGCAGCATGAAACCGTTTATAACCAGATAGCTGGAGAATTTACTCTTAGGCTACATGAAGGCTTTTTAAAAATTAATAGGAAAAGGCAGAAAACTGAATTTTAAAATGAGCAAAACACAATAGTCATTTTATACAAATACAAGGGAAACACAGATGACCAATACCACTTATTTAGATGGTGCCTTACCTAATTAGTAATTTAAAAAAATACAAACGTAAGGAAAATAGGACACCATTGTGCTCATGTGCGCTCTGTTGTGTTCAACTCTTTGCGACTCCATGAGCTGTAGCCCGCCAGGCTCCCCTGTCCATGGGATTTCTCAGGCAAGAATACTGGAGTGGGTTGCCATTTCCTTCTCCAGGGGATCTTACTGACTCAGGGATCAAATCTGTGTCTCCTGCCTTGGCAGGTAGATTCTTTACCACTGAATCACCTGGGAAGCTCAATAAACTGAGCAGAGCCTCAGTATCTATGGGCTTCCCTTGTAGCTCAGGTGGTAAAGAATCTGCATACAATGCAGGAGACCCCAGTTTGATTCCTGGGCCTGGAAGATCAACTAGAGAAGGGATAGGCCACCCACTCCAGTATTCTTGGGCTTCCCTGGTGGCTCAGCTGGTAAAGAATCTGCCTGCAATGTGGGAGACCTGTGTTTGATCCCTGGGTTGGGAAGATCTCCTGGAGAACAGAAAGGCTACCCACTATAGTATTCTGACCTCGAGAATTTCATGGACTGCGGGGTTAGTCCACGGGGTTACAAAGAGTTGGACACAACTGAGCAACTTTCACTTTCAGTATCTGTGGATTACAAACCCAAATCAGATTTCATAAAATGCTTATGCCTAAATTTGATGATCCCCAGGAAAGTAAGTAAAGGATACAGATTTAAAATGCATTATTGAGTAGAAATAGAAAGAAGGAAATTTTTTCAAAAGTCATTCTTTCCAGTCAGCACTGCTGTTACAGCATTTCGTTGATGGAATGTAAAGCAAAAATGGTACATAACAGCAGATGGGACATTTCTATTTATCATGGACAGATTCACCAATTTATTGTGCTGTTTCATAGCAAAAGAAATTATCACAGAAGTCAACTCTGAAGAAAATCCTCAAGACACAGAATCAAAGGTCGGCTGGGCAGACCAGTCTCCTGCTTTGACACAGGTGTGGTCTTCAGGATTCCTTTTATCCGTGAGACAGATTTCATCTGTGGCTTGTCCAAGAAGCCACAGGTAATGGGAAGCATTGTATCTTCAAGAGAAACGGAAGTTTAACAGTTACCTTGTTAGCTGTTCACTTGTCCTGGGCAGATGATTGAATCCCATACAATTTGCTGCATCAAGGACTTCTGTCTGCAGGGCACAAATGAATCTATCTACAAAACAGGAGTGTGGCCAAGAGGAGCTACCCCACATCCAAGGTCGGGGTGGTGGCCGAGAGGAGCAACCCCATGTCCAAAGTCAGGAGGGGTAGAGTGAGGAGATACCCCTCATCCCAGGTAAGGGGCAGTGGCTGCGCTTTGCTGGAGCAGCCATGAAGCGATACCCCATGTCCAAGGTAAGAGAAACCCAAGTAAGATGGTAGGTGTTGCAAGAGGGCATCAGAGGGCAGACACACTGAAACCATAATCACAGAAAATTAGTCAGTCTAATCACACTAGGACCACAGCCTTGTCTAACTCAATGAAACTAAACCATGCCCTGTGGGGCCACCCAAGACGGGCGGGTCATGGTGGAGAAGTCTGACAGAATGTGGTTCACTGGAGAAGGGAATGGCAAGCCACTTCAGTATTGCCTTGAGAACCCCAGGAACAGTATGAAAAGGCAAAATGATAGGATACTGAAAGAGAAACTCCCCAGGTCGGTAGGTGCCCAATATGCTACTGGAGATCAGTGGAGAAATAACTCCAGAAAGAATGAAGGGATGGAGCCAAAGCAAAAACAATACCCAGCTGTGCATGTGACTGGTGATAGAAGCAAGATCCGATGCTGTAAATAGCAGTATTGTATAGGAACCTGGAATGTTAGGTCCATGAATCAAGGCAAATTGGAAGTGGTCAAACAGGAGATGGCAAGAGTGAACGTCAACATTATAGGAGTCAGTGAACTAAAATGGACTGGAATGGGTGAATTTAACTCAGATGACCATTATATCTACTACTGTGGGCAGGAATCCCTCAGAAGAAATGGAGTAGCCATCATGGTCAACAAGAGAGTCCGAAATGCAGTACTTGGATGCAACCTCAAAAATGACAAAACGATCTCTGTTCACCTCCAAGGCAAAGCATTCAATATCACAGTTATCCAAGTCTATGCCCCAACCAGTGATGCTGAAGAAGCTGAAGTTGAACAGTTCTATGAAGATGAACAAGATTTTTTAGAACTAACACCCAAAAAAGATGTCCTTTTCATTATAAGGGACTGGAATGAAAAAGTGGGAAGTCAAGAAACACCTGGAATAACAGATAAATTTGGCCTTGGAATACAGAATAAAGTAGGGCAAAGACTAATAAGAGTTTTGCCAAGAAAATGCACTGGTCAGAGCAAACACCCTCTTCCAACAACACAAGAGAAGACTCTACACATGGACATCACCAGATGGTCAACACCAAAATCAGATTGATTATATTCTATGCAGCCAAAGATGGAGAAGCTCTATACAGTCAACAAAAATAAGACCAGGAGCTGACTGTGGCTCAGATCATGAACTCCTTATTACCAAATTCAGACTTAAATTGAAGAAAGTAGGGAAAACAGCTAGACCATTCAGGTATGACCTAAATTAAATCCCTTATGATTATACAGTGGAAGTGAGAAATATATTTAAGGGCCTAGATCTGATAGATTGAGTGCCTGATGAACTATGGAATGAGGTTCGTGACACTGTACAGGAGACAGGGATCAAGACCATCCCCATGGAAAAGAAATGCAAAAATGCAAAATGGCTGTCTGGGGAGGCCTTACAAATAGCTGTGAAAAGAAGAGAGG